>CAUYUJ010012382.1:0-16959 GCA_963575745.1 Prorocentrum cordatum | reverse complement strand
TGCTGCCGCCTTCAACAGCTCTATCAACTGCCGCCTTGACCAGCGGCGCAAACAACGCCACGTTCTCTCTGTCGAGCGGACAACCGTTGCCATCCCCCCAGCCGTGGCGGATGGCAGCAACACTTTCCGCTTGGCGGCCAAAAGAATTTTCAGCCAAAATGGTCGGAGACGAGGAAGAGCAGGAGAAAGTGAATGGAGAGGAGGAGGAGGAGGAGGAGGAAGAGGACAAGGACGAAGATGAAGGAGGAGGACGAGGAGGAGGAGGAGGAGGAGGAGCAGGAAAAGGAGGAGGAACAGGAGGAGGAGGAGGAAGAAGAGGAAGAGGAGGAGGAGGAGGAGGAAGAGGAGGGAGGAGGAGGGGGAAGAAAAGGAAGAAAAGGAAGAAGAGGAGGCGGACGAGGGAGGAGGAGGAGGAGGAGGAGGAGGAAGAAAGAGGAGGAGGAGGAAAGAGGAGGAGGAGGAGGAAGAGGAGGAAGAGGAGGAGGAGGAAAAAGAAGAGGAGCTATGGCACTATGGCCGAGGCCGCAAAAAGGATCCGGACTGGGCCTCATAACGGGAAGACGGGCGCGGACGCGCGCTCGAGAGAAAGGACCGCCGCTAGTCCGAGTCCCTTGACTCGGGCTGAAATGGCGGCGTACGAGGCGTGGACGGGTGGGGAACCACGGGCGCTGGCCCGCTCGGCGCCGCGGTACAGGCTCACGGCATTGGGCTCCTACGTTCATCCTCCTCGACTCCGCGACAGACCCCGACCACCCCGTCCGCCACCCCCGTCCCGATGACCAAAAGAGATTATGCGGCGGCCTCATGGGCAATCCGGTCCAGCATCAGCGGGCCGAGCGCCTCTCATGGCGCCCACGCTGGGCCTGCTGCAGCATTCTCTGAACCCTCTCTCCCCGCGTCCCACCCACCACCGCCCCTCTCACGCCGTGGCAGATGAGCACGGGTGAGGCCGATCGAGAGTCGGTTGGGCCGCACTGCATGCGGGAGGAAGAGGAGGAGGAGAAAAAGGAGGAAGAGGGGAGGAGGAAGAGGAGGAGGAGGGTACTGAGGGTACTGAGGGTATTGATGATCCCGCACACAGGCCGAAAACAGGAGGGTAGCCTATGCTATCCTCCTCATCCTAATCCGCCGAAGCTTCCTCGCGGCGGCGCTGGTCACTCTCCCAAAGAACAAGCGCCTCGGGGGTAGCGAAACCGTGCAAATTCGCAATCAATTGGGGTGACGAGGCCGGAAGCTCAGCGATCGCTGAGATCGGGAGAGGATCACCCTCGGCCGCTACTCTACAGCTTCGTTTTTAGGACCCGCTTTCCAACCAGCACCACCCCCAACAAGCTCAAAGCCAAGCAAAAGACCTCAAACAACCTTCGTCCCATTTGTCCGGCCAAACGGGGTGCCTACAGTGGCCTTACCCAAATTATGGCCTGGGAACAAACCACGCTTTAAACGGGACCTCTGAGTCTTATACCCCGAATGGGAGGATCCTTTGCAATTAGATTGAGGGCCTCCCCGCGCACTCTGATGCGCCGAAGCCCCACAACATTTACAAAAAATTATGCCATCAAAAGCTGCACCGTCCTCTGCCTGGACCGTGGCCTGGACGATGGAGTTGCCTTTAAGCACCCAGGGAACACCAGAAATTTGGAGGAAGTCCCTGAGGGCAGGATGAGGCGGAGGCGGAGGGGGAGGAAGAGCAAAACCCATGCCCTCCTTGGCTTTGGGACCCCGCTAGGCCTCCTGGAGGGCCTGCGAAAATTCATCCTCGAATTCAATATCCGCTGTACCGGCAATGCCGTCAAAAACAGGTTGCTCCAGGGACCCGAAGGCAGCCTGGGCACGCCCATGCCACCAACCTCTGACAATTCGCTTACAATTTGAGACAAACAAGGGCCAGCGCACAAGAATTGCCCAGAGCTTTGCCCCCTGCCTGGCATATTTGTCTGCCATCCGGTTGCCTCGAATTAGCCAGGTATCATGATCAATCATTGCATTCGCCTCGGACTGGTGGGCGTTCACTTTACAGACTGACGCTCGGCGATCTATGCCGGCCCACCATTCAATCCAAATGTGGCGCCGAGGGTTATCCTAAGATAGAATTATGCCCGCATTCTGCGCGCACTCAACAGTGCCTGAGCAATCGCAGAAGACCTCGAGGGGGTCTTCGGCATTCCATTCAGAGAAGGGGCTAAGCATGCAGAAGGCGTAGTCCTCCCCGTCACTTGCAACTTGGGCCCGGGCAAACCCTAAAAGAATTACACCATACATTGTTACAACAAGCTGGCTTGCGGGGTCTATGGCCAGAACAACCCACCCCGCTCGGCTGAGCCCTTCGTGGGCTACGTTGAACGCGGACCCGTCTACGAAGACTTTACCCGAGAACCTCCACCCAAGAACCACCCTCACGAAACGCAGCCAATTTTCTTCTGGAGGTTCGTGGCGGGGGAAGGCGCGACTCGACGACTACCATAAGCAACAAAAAAACATTTTGCCGCAATATTTGCTGAAGTCCCTGAAAAAAAACAAAAAACGGCTTGCTGAACATGGGGAGGCCACAGCTCCTGTCTGACCAGGAGCAGCCTGGGACATTCGTAAAATTGATGGAAGAGAGTGCCACGAGCACCACAGTGAGCGCACTGATCATGCAGAGCCTTCCCATGAGAATGCAAACGAGCTTGAGGCCAGTGGCTACCACCGACCAATGACCTGATAGCCGCGCACATGTGAGTCGTCCACCCCGCAATGTGCTTCTTGGCAAGCACGGCCGAGACAAGCGCCCAATGGAGAGGCGAGATCCAAGCGCCCTCCATCCGACGAAGGGCCGCCACATCAGAAGCCGCCAATGCCGACTTTCGAGCAAAATTCATGGCGAGAGCAGGGGCGATACGGTGGAGATCAAAATCACCGTGAAACGCGTCCCGATCGACCGAAGCACTAGGCAGTGTGGCCCCGATCCTGGCCAGAGAAAGCAACGCCGCCTTGGCGGGGTCCACGACCTGGGACCAAGGCCGGGGACGAAAGAAGATACCCCGGGCCGACCCCAAACAAGCCTCCAAAAACCCCAACCCGGGCAACGCGGAAACCACCGAAAGCGCCCAGTGCTTGGCCACTTCAACAGCATGGACCACCCATGGGTCCCTGTGGCCCACCCTTGGCGTGGACCTGAGACGCAGAGCCACTGACGTCCCCGGGAGGGCCCTACCCTCGGCACGGAGGGATGCAACACGGAGCGAATGGAGCTTGTGCTCCGAGATGCCATTGTCAGCTGGCCCCCAGACCGCCGTCGCCGTAGGAGACCCCCGCATGATCGTGCTGACACTGGCACTCGCCCCGCGCAACTGCGCGACACGCTGCGAGACCCTCACCGCTTTCGCAAAGCGCTTGACCTGCTCCAAGGCAGAGCGAGAGGCCCCGCTATTCGCGTCCGTGCCTAAACACCTACTTGCAGACAATTTGTGGTCGGAACAAAGATCCCAGCCACCGCCTAGCTCGGTGTCGAGGTCAGGTGCGCTGGTCATATAACCTGTTTTATCCCATTTGACTTTGAGAACAAATCATCAACTACATTCTGAAACCTAATCTGAGGATAACGATACTGCAGCTTCTTAACCAAGGTGTGGACCAATAATTAGGCCAATGCGAAGGCGTTGCTGCAACCTGCTGCTACGGTGCCGTTTGCTACCATGGGTTCAGAAATGATCGCCTCCCAGACCGCTCTACACGGCAGGCGATAACTAGAACGCAAGCATCTAAGCAGCGCCACTGGGAACCCCGTGAGGAGCGCCTCCTGGAAGAGGTCTGCGTGCGAGATATGCTCGTAATGTCTGGACAAATCCACAAGCCCGCTAACAGCCGAAAAACCTTTTAAACAAACAAATCTCTGGATGATATTGTGCACGTGACCCGCGCGATCGCAGGTGAGCTCCGTGGACCCCCAAAAGGCCGAATTATCAAGGGAGAGCTCCCAACGTCTGGCCAAGCCTCGACCAAACTCTGCCCCAAATCGACGCCAACACGATGGGCCTAACACCTCCCGCGGGAGCAGGTTTCCCGAGGAAGAAATTCAAAAGCATCCAAAGGTCCAGGGCCCCAGGATCGGACTCCCATTTCAAAAGGATGTCTACGAACGCTACCTGATATAAGAGCGGCAGCCAGAGAAGCTGCCTCGGATGGAGGAGGAGGAGGCGGAGGAGGAGGAGGAGGAGGAGGCGGAGGAGGAGGAGGAGGAGGAGGAGGGAGGAGGAGGAGGAGGAGGAGGAGGAGGAGGAGGGGGGGGAGGGGGGGAGGAGGAGGAGGATAGGAGGAGGAGGAGGAGGAGGAGGAGAAGGAGGAGAAGGAGGAGGAGGAGGAAGAAGAGGAGGAGGAGGAGGAGGAAGAACGGAGGAGGAGGACGAGGAGGAGGAGGAGGAAGAGGAGGAGGAGGATGAGGAAGAGGAGGAGGAGGAGGAGGACGAGAAGGAGGAGGAGGGTGTGTTTGTGTTTGTGTTTGCGTTAATGTTTGTGTTAAGGTTTGTGTTTGTGTTTATTCGTGCGTGCGTGAGTGTGTGTCTCTCTCTCTCTCTCTCTGTGAGAGTGTGTGTGTGTGTTTGTGTTTGTGTGCGCGTGCGTGCGTGTGTGTGCATGTACGTGTGGATGTATGTGTGCATGTGTGTGTGTGTGTGCTTGGGTGTGTGCGTGTGCGCGTGCGTGCGTTATTGTGGGTGTGAATGCGCACGTCTGCGTGAGCGTGTGCGTGCGTGCGTTTGTGCGTTTGTGCGTGTAGGTGTGTAGGTATGTAGGTGTGTAGGTGTGTGTGTACTTGTTTGTTTGTTTGTTTGTGTGTGTGTGTGTGTGTATGTTTGTTTGTCTGTTTGCTTGTTTGTGTGTGTGTGTGCGTGTGTGTGTGTGTGTGTGTGTGTGTATGTGTGTGCGTGTGTGTGCACGTGCGTGTGCGCGTGCGCGTGCACCTGCACGTGCGCGTACGTGTGTGTATTTTGTGTTTGTTTGTGTGTGTAGGGGTGTGTGTGTGTGTGTGTGTGTTTGTGTGTAGGTGTGTGCAGGTGTGTGCGTGTGTGTGTGTGTGTGTGTGTGTGTGTGTTTGTGTAGGTGTAGGTGTGTGAGAATGTGTGCGTGTGTGGGTGTGTGCGTGCATGTGTGTGTGTGTGCGTGTATATTTGTATGTGTGTGTGTGTGTTAGGTAGTGTTTCGCCCACAAGCGTCTATCTGCAATTGGCGAAGTTGTCACAAATTAACGCAAAGCAATGCGACGGTCAGCGTGTTTACGTTTCCAACGGTTTACGGACCTTATTCGGGGGCAAATCTTTTCGATCGCGCACTGCACCTTGCCCAACAATAGAATTTCTCTACAAATTTCGTGCTTTTCCTTTACAATTTAGACGATTATAACGCTGCCGATGTAATACGGAACCGGGGAACACTCCCGTGGTTTTTGCACGCGCGTGATTATAGAAAACACTTCTGCCGGAATTAATGCTAACTGATATTTAACCCAAGCCCCCTTCCGGATCAATATACACCGTCTTCCTGATCAATATATACGTATTCCGGATCAGTACACCTAGCGAACCCGGATTCCGGATCAATATACAGCCGCATTCCGGATCAATATCTGCACGCATTCCGGATCAATATATACATGTTTTCTGGATCAATGTATAGACCGAATAAAGCCGATGCAAATACTGATCCGCATGGGACTAGATAGTAATCCGGAATGGTGGTAGATACTGATCCGCATGCCTCCCACCCTTAGGGGATTGCCCTGTAGGCCAGTCGGAGGCGGGATGGGTTGTGGAGTGATCGGGTGCTCTTGGTGTGAGATTTCCTGCGTCTGGTCGCAATCGTCGATGTCTGCATCACCATGAAAAGAAATGGCGGTACCACCCACTGGGGTTGGAGGGTAAGGGACACGCGGAGCGGAGACGTCGTCAATCAAACGGGGTCCGGGGGTCGCAGAGTGCCTGGAATTGTTGAGAAATCCAAGTGCTTGAAAGACGGATTGCGCCTGATCCAAGGGTCCGTAGGTGGTCCCATAAGTGGTCCCAACGATACAGGTGCGGTTGCCGGGTGTACGGGCTTGTTAGTCTCCCTTAGGGGTTGGAGCCCGTCGGCCGGGGTCGTAAGGCCAGGCGGTTGGGAAACCGTTGTCATAGGAGTGACGGTAGCAGTAACTGGGTGGGAGATAGTAGATCGGTTGCGTGGTGTTGAAACATGGGGTGTCAAACACTTCGCCGTCAACATGCGGGGGTGGGGCGGGGAAAGGGAGCCCTTCTTATATTTCAAGGCAAGGGGGGGGCACAAACGGGATGTGATCCGAGATGCGAGTCTGTGCAACGACTGGTGGAGGCTCGTATTCCTCTCTGCCTTGTGATAAGGGCTCTGCAGGTGCGGCAGTAGCATCTTGACCGACGCTGGACGCCTGGACGGGGGCCAACCTTTGGATTGGTGTATTTGCATGGACGGTTGCGGTAGGGAATGGGATGGGAATTGGGATGAGACACATAAAAAGAGGTATGGGCTGGGGGCAAGGGCGGCAACAGCAGCAAGCGAGCCGTGTGGAATCCACATGGGTGGTTCTTGTTGTAATGGCCGTCGTTGTCGTATTGATCCGGCCATCGTTGGTCGAGGTTCTGTCCGCGGATCTGTTGTAAGCCCCAACGTACGTAGTGCTGCGATTGCTTCATCTCGTGACGGTCTGGGGTTCGTAGCTTCTCCCACGCGAATGCTGGACCAAAGTGAAGAATTATATAGCAAAGCGTATCTGTTTGAGAATCGGAAGAACATATTCTTTGCTTTTGAACGCACAACCACGTTTGGTATCATTTATTTCGTGCGTTGGTAGGTACGTACAGAATTTGACGGTGGATTGCACGGAGACCGGTTTCTTATTTTCCAATAGTGCGGCCAATGTATTGCCCGTTTGGGTACCTAGGAGACGGAGTTAGGCATTTGCCGTCGGTTACACGCCGCATCGACGGATGGCCATTCAATTCGATACGAAAAGAAGTTTTTATGCCCACCACGGGTTCTCAACTCGACTCCAGCGTCCACGCCTATTGGTATTGTTAGCTCCACCGCTCCCGCTCATAGACTTCGGACCCGTCCGTTACGGAGGCCTCCAAAGATCTGGGCTCAGCAAATGTTCCTACGACATCTCCGATGCCGGCAGAGTGCCAGCAAGCCGCCGCGCACGCGGGCATGGTGTGCTGGGTTCCGACTGGAGTACTACTTGCTCCTGGGGATGAGACCATTCACCCTTGGGTGGGGATGGTTATTTATCGGGATCTTCATTGGCACGCTTCTGACGGCCCAAAGGTTCTTGACTTACCTGTCTTGCTCACGGAATGCGCTCGTGCAGAATGGCACCATAGCGCCAGCCGTGGCCCGCGACCATTTGTGCGCACGCGATAAAGGTTACGATGAATAACACATGTGCACCGCAACAGACTGGGCGGGTTATAAGAAATGGCTCGGCAATCGAGATTATCGGATATCGATTTTCTGTGCAGGATGGTGGTGTGCGAGCGCGTGAGGCAGACGCTTGGATAGAATTTCCAATAGACAATCGGACCTATATGGATTCACGGACGAATTTGCGGATTCGTTTTCTTCGTCGGCACATGTGATGTTTACGGCCTACTTGCCGGTATTGGGACCATAAATACATAATGAAGCCAGGAATGGGAGGATTGAGGATATGGATCTGACGCAGGAGGGCATTCACCGTTTGTGTTCTGCTTTCATCTTCACTCGTGCCATCCATCTGACAACCTACCCCATCGCATGTTGCACACCAATTCGCATTTCTAGCACCACGGTTTTTGTTGTTTCGATTCGTATTGAATATTCTGCTATCCCCGACGCTATTATGTGGGACGTGCGAGTAATGTATCGAAAAAGGTTCCACAAAAAACCCGCCAAAGGCTTGGCAAAAAGTTCCCATAACGGTCCCTGAAGCTCCTTGGCGACTACCCGAAAACAAGCGGGAAACCCCGCACTGTTT
This sequence comes from Prorocentrum cordatum, assembly GCA_963575745.1. Lineage (NCBI taxonomy): Eukaryota > Dinophyceae > Prorocentrales > Prorocentraceae > Prorocentrum > Prorocentrum cordatum. The sequence continues at coordinate 8,963 of CAUYUJ010012382.1, read as the reverse complement.
CCAATAATGGGCCCACTGGAAATTCCGGCAAGACCACCTATGGAACTTCCCACGTAGGGCTCCATGGCAAGCCCGACAATAGATCGATTTTTGGGTGCTCTTCCGTTTCCGACCCTGGCTCGGATTGTATATATTTTCGGATGCCTCGACGCCGATCCCAACGGATGCCCTTTGAGCATGAGCGCCAAGGCTGATTTCGCTCGCGCCCATCGCTGGCAATAGCCTACCATGGCATCTTCTGACACGCCGGCGCAGTACGGAAACCTTCTTGGAGTTTCCTAGGACTATCGGACTAGAGGCCTTTTTGGATTTATCCGAAACTTCTGGAATTGTGTGGGACATCATGATATCCATTCCGAAATTGATTTGAATCTCTCCGACTCCAGCTCCTATCATTCCGACTTCGGTTCCTATCGGTCCAATTCCGGCTCCCGTCTCTCAATCGATTCCAGCCCCTCTTCCGACTCCAACTCCATCACGTCCCACTGCGGAAGGCTCCTTAGCGGCAACAGTTGCACTATCGATACGACTGGTCCCGTCTCCCGACTTTGGCTTTTGACCACTTCGCCTACGCCTACGCCAAATCCTCGACTTCAGGTCTCGACTGTCAAGCGTGCATAAAGTCCTCAACCCCACCAAGTTGTGCAGACTTCCCAACATTCGTCCTATCCCTAACGGCGACAGCTTTCCCATGGCATCTGCTTGGGCGCACGAAAGGCGGAGCTCGGCAGCTGTATCCTGGCTTCAAGCCATCTTAATAGGAACGCATGTCACCGTTGGTATAGGCAACATCAACACCAACATTAAATCGACGCCGGCATCCGTGTCAATGCTCATGCCCACGCCTACGCCCACGAGTGCACATACGAGTGCGCTTACGCCAGCACAAACACCAATGGCTGCTCTGCCGATGCCACGGTCGTGGCGACTTCACGGGAACATGCTGTTTGTGTTCTTCGGTCTGTCGGGCTCTTCTCGGGATCTCCCCGAAAGCCCGATCAGAACTTCCAGCCCGCCCCCCTCTGCCTCCGCTGGCCTCTATTCTTCCGTTCTCGCCCCCCGCCCGCCCTCTGCCCTCAAAAAAAACGTAATTAATAATGGATGTTCCACGTCATTACGGTCCAATGCCGTGTCGTTGCCGGTGTTATTGGGTGGCCGTGATAAGCTACGGTTCGTATCTATCGGTGCCAGCCCCATCAACATTGCAAAGCCTTGTCGGTCCTGGTGGGTCTGGATGTGAAATCCCAGCAGCCCTCTGGGCGTAGGTGTTTTAGAGAGTTTCCCTTTCCAACCCCATTCTTCTCCTTCGGGCAGGGGGTTACCCCTCGCCCTACCCTCTCCTTTGGACCTGGAAAAAGATGGTCGCGAGGGGTTGGAGCGTCTAAAATGGCCTAAGATGGCTCTAAGAGGGCCTCGGAGAGGCCAAGATGACCTCCAAGATGGCTCAAGATACAATCAACCAAGATAACAAGGATGCGCGGTAAGGATACAAGGGCCTTGGAACGTCATGTTGAAGTTTTCCGCGCGAAGCGCGGCCGAATTCCGAAAGATGCAAAAGTACCCTGCCCATCCAGCATCCGTCAGGATTGGCACCCAGGGGTGTCGCGCCGCGTAACCTAAGGATGCAAAGGTACCCTGAAGGGCTGGCCAGCGAACGTTGGCAAGGATGCGCCGAAGGTGCAAGGATGCAAGGGTACCATGGCCAAATTGCCTCATCCTTACATGGTTGTCTGTAGCGCAAGATGCGTCAAGATAAGATGCGCCAAGAGGCCCCAAGAACGCCCCAAGACGGCTCCAAGAGGCCTCCGAAACTACCAATGAAGCTTCCAAGAGGCCAGAATCCTTCAAAAACCTAAGGCCAATCAATGATGTGTGCCTTCTCGCCTTTTCGCTTCCGATGACCATCCGAGGTCTCAAGATGGCTCCAAGGTGGCCGAAGAAGGCCGTAAGAGGGGCCCCAGAGAAGCCTAGGACGGCCCCAAGAGCGCTCCAGAAGCGCTCCAAGAGGGGTTCGGGAGGCGATGTTTGGCGTTCTGACAGGGTAGCGCCAACTAAGGACCCCCTTTCTTTGATCGATCTCCTCCACGATGGCCCTAGAACGCCCCCAAACCTCCCAAGAACGTCCCAAGAGGCGCCCAGACGGCTCCAAGAGGCCCCAAGAGGCTTCAAGAGGAATCTCAAGGCACCCAAAGTGCCCCCCAAACGTTCCAAGAGGCCTGCGAAAAACCCGCAAAGACATCATATCATGGTCGGCTTTGGTATGCGGGGCCACTCATATTCACGGCGTGGTATGCCACAGAGTATTGTATCGATATTCTCCCATAGCAAGGAAACTAATTGAGGAAACATCGAACCCGGGACCACAACCGACGATACAAGAGTATTCGAGTGGACACTTTGGTGGGTTGTCCGACTCTGGCCTCTCACCGACGGTAATCCCGCGAGCGTTGTTTTACAAGGCGGGGTGGGGGGCGGATGGAAAGAATTTTCTATTCTTTTCTTGGCCTATTCCACCTCTAGGGCTCCAGGTTCCCACCCCGTCGCCGATCTGACTCCGACTCCAACCTCCGACAAACAGATCCGACAATATTCTAAAGTATTCTGTAACTCCCGTCAACATGGTCACCCGCGCCTCCGATACCGGAGGCTTCGGTACCAGACAGGAGGAGGACGTCAAAGAGAAGGAAAGGAGGGGGGACATGGCGAGGATATTGACCAAGAGGAGAAGTGCTCTCTGAAATTTCTCGATGGGCCTCCTGGAATGTCGTCCGAAGTTTGCGCTTTCCGCCTTCTTCTCCTCCACCCCACTCTCGCTCTCTATCTCTCTCTCTCTCGCTCTCTCTTTCTCTCTCTCTCTCTCTCCACAGATACACGCTATGAGTACTGGTCTCCTCTCTCCCCTGATTCCGTCTGGAAGGTAGCCCGTTCTCTCCGCTTACTGTTTCATGCGCACAAGATTTGACGAACATGATTCCTGCAATTCCAGCATCCGAGTTTCAAAGTGAGTGCTCCCGCTGCAGCGTGGGCCTCATCTTCGGATCGGCGCTCTGCTCCCGTCGTTCAGAATGGCACACTCCCGCCCCGGCGCGGGTCTCCTTTCTGGGCCCGAGTCGTTTTTCCTCGTGGTCGCCCCCCCGCATCTCCCCTCCTCCGCCTTCTCCTGGTCCTCCCGCTCCTCCCGCTCCTCCCGCTCCGATTCCTGCTGCTGCTGTTCGTCCTCGTCCTCCGCCTTCCACCTCGTCGTCCTCCTCCTCCTCTCCTTCTGCTCGTCCTCCTGCTCACCCGCCACATGCTCCCCCTCCTGTGTGTGCTCGTCTTTCCGATTGCGCACGACACGAAGGGGTCTTTTTGTTGGACTTCTGGGTCGGCTAGGACACGCGTCCGCACCTAGCTTGTCCTTCTCCCCTCTCTCCTCCTCATCCTGCTTCTCCCCTCCCTCCCCTTCTCCCCCCTCTCCCCCATTCTCCCCTCCTCCCTCCCCTCCACTCTGCTCATCATGTCCTTCGTCATCCTTGTACGGCGCACGGCGGGAGGGATAATAATTCCGCTGAAGAATCCCTGTCTGTGGAGGGAGGATCTAGAGGCAGAGTTAGGGGATATCCAACCATTATTTCAATCTGGCAGCGTTCGACAGATCGACGTGTTTATTGCTCACTCCCCCCGAGCATGACCTTAGACTTAATCAGCTGAACAAGCTGATTCTCCGTTCATCCACCCTCTCAAGAGCGTCTGGGACAATAATGTCCTCGGATAGCTCACGAGCTCGTGCCCAACATCGTGCATGCCCTCCATCGCGAAGAAACCACTTAAGTCTTCAGCAGGCGCGGAATCCACCGATTGAATTCTTTACGGCCTATTTGCTCAAAGAAAGGGGTTTCCGGCAACGATTTTTGCGCATGTGAACGAAGATGATGGAGACGAGGTGGAAGGTCCCACTCGCGCTCCCTGACCCCCGACTTCGCGACTTCTTCACAACGCGGACCCCCTGAGGTCCCGACCCCTTCCCGGGCCCAGTTTGCGTCACATGTAGCTTTCTGACGGCCTTGGGGACCCAGCAAGTTGGGCGCCCGAGTTATCCGGGGTAACTCGGGTCCGGGGTAACTCGGGCTTGGATCCCCGAAAAAACGAACCCGAGTTTGCCCTGACCCGAGTTACCCCTGATGATTTTGGGGCTCTGGACGCCCGAATTACCCCGGGGTAACCCGGGTCCGGGGTGACTCGGGTTCGGATTCCCGAATTACTCACTGCGTGGAACTCCCCATATGTTCATCTCATGTTTTATGTCATGCCGTGGTGAGCGTCTGTTCATGAGCGGTCGACTACAATAGCGCGTCCACGTGGGCGACAGAGCCGACGAAGACGAGTGACCCCTAATGCGAGTGATTGCGTATGAGTCAGAGTGAGCTTTGAGTATGGTTGAATGCGAGCCTCTTCCTTCTCATCCCCCCTCCTCAGCTGCCAGGCCTTCCCCTTTTCAGCCCGTGGTAGCTTTGGAGCTTCCCACATGTGCATATGTTGTAGGATAATTGGCAGTGGGGTATGTAAGACGAGCGTTTAGCCACACAAGGCCACAAGTGCATGTCATGTTGGAGGATAGTGCCACGAGAAACAAGCAAACCGCCTGAGACATCCCCACAAAATGGCCGCGAACGAGCCCGTGCAACCACCCCTGGCGGCTCCCCGTAGGGGTGCTGAAACCAGCGCCCCGCCTGAGACATCCTCACAATCTGCTCTCCAAGCGAAGGATGTTGAGCCCGGAAACAGGCAAACCGCCAGAGACATCCCCACAAAATGGCCGCGAACGAGCCCGTGCAACCACCCCTGGCGGCTCCCCTTAGGGGTGCTGAAACCAGCGCCCCGCCTGAGACATCCTCACAATCTGCTCTCCAAGCGAAGGATGTTGAGCCCAGAAACAAGCAAACCGCCTGAGACATCCCCACAAAATGGCCGCGAACGAGCCCGTGCAACCACCCCTGGCGGCTCCCCTTAGGGGTGCTGAAACCAGCGCCCCGCCTGAGACATCCTCACAATCTGCTCTCCAAGCGAAGGATGTTGAGCCCAGAAACAAGCAAACCGCCTGAGACATCCCCACAAAATGGCCGCGAACGAGCCCGTGCAACCACCCCTGGCGGCTCCCCTTAGGGTGCTGAAACCAGCGCCCCGCCTGAGACATCCTCACAATCTGCTCTCCAAGCGAAGGATGTTGGGCCCAGAAACAAGCAAACCGCCTGAGACATCCCCACAAAATGGCCGCGAACGAGCCCGTGCAACCACCCCTGGCGGCTCCCCTTAGGGGTGCTGAAACCAGCGCCCCGCCTGAGACATCCTCCAAATCTGCTCTCCAAGCGAAGGATGTTGGGCCCAGAAACAAGCAAACCGCCTGAGACATCCCCACAAAATGGCCGCGAACGAGCCCGTGCAACCACCCCTGGCGGCTCCCCTTAGGGGTGCTGAAACCAGCGCCCCGCCTGAGACATCCTCACAATCTGCTCTCCAAGCGAAGGATGTTGAGCCCAGAAACAAGCAAACCGCCTGAGACATCCCCACAAAATGGCCGCGAACGAGCCCGTGCAACCACCCCTGGCGGCTCCCCTTAGGGGTGCTGAAACCAGCGCCCCGCTGAGACATCCTCACAATCTGCTCCAAGCGAAGGATGTTGGGCCCAGAAACAAGCAAACCGCCTGAGACATCCCCACAAAATGGCCGCGAACGAGCCCGTGCAACCACCCCTGGCGGCTCCCCTTAGGGGTGCTGAAACCAGCGCCCCGCCTGAGACATCCTCACAATCTGATGTGTGTTGAGTAAGTCTGAGTATGAGTAGGTCTGAGTATGAGTATGCCTGAGTATGAGTAAGTCTGTGTATGAGTAAGTCTGTGTATGAGTAAGTCTGGGTATGAGTAGGTCTGTGTATGAGAAAGTCTGTGTATGTGTACGTCTGGGTATGAGTAAGTCTGAGTATGACTAATACTGTGTATGAGTAAGTCTGGGTATGAGTGAGTCTGTGTATGAGTACGTCTGGGTGTGAGTAAGTCTGTGTATGAGTAAGTCTGTGTATGAGTATGTCTGAGTGTGAGTAAGTCTGAGTATGAGTAGGTCTGAGTATGAGTAAGTCTGAGTATGAGTAAGTCTGTGTATGAGTAAGTCTGAGTATGAGCAAGTCTGAGTATGAGTAAGTCCGACAGGACGGGAGGAGGAAAGAGGAGGAGGAAGGAGGAGAGGGAGTAGGAGGCGTCCAAGTAATAACAAGAACCCCATCTTAGGATATGGGGAAACAACGAACCCGAGCTAGCCCTGACCCGAGTTGCCCCTGATAACTCGGGGCTCTGAGCAAGGGCCCTCTGGAGGCCGAAAGCGGCCGAGACTCTATCACGACGCGAGGAGGGAGAAAGCGAGGGAGGAGGAGGAGGAGGAGGAGGGGGAGGAGGAGGAGGAGGAGGAGGAAGGAGGAGGAGGAGGAGGAGGGAGGAGGGGGGGAGGAGGGGAGGAGGAGGGAGGAGGAGGAGGAGGAGGAGGAGGAGGAGGAGGAGGAGGATTGGAAGATGGGCTTTTCTTCCCTCCCGGCGGGCGCCCCCGCGGAGGCCGTCGCCGAGCCTGCGTGCGTGAGGCGTGGCCGCCTGCAAATTCCGCCGAACCCCTCGCTTTCCGGGAGGTTCCTCCTCCTCCTCCTCCTCCTCCTCCTCCTCCTCCTGCTCCTCCTCTTCCTCCTCCTCCTCCTCCTCCTCCTGGATTCAGGGACCGTGAAGCTTAATTCGTCAAGTTCGAGAAGGAGGGCGGCGGCGAGGGAAACCACTCCGCACCTCCAGTGGATCCACCTCGCCGTTCGGTCCCTCCGCTCCACTCTTCTCCTCTCACCTCTTGGCGCTCTTTCCTCCACCCTGCGTCGGCCATAAGGAGACCCACTAAGGCCTTGCTTCGGAGCAACCTGTTATTGGCGTTGGACAGATAGCGTGCAACATCAATCTGTGGAAAGCACGCTGTCCCTGTGAGGCAATCCCCGCGCGTGGGCCGCTTCTTTGCACGATCTCCCCTTGCCAGGGCTTCTTCGGTGCACGCTATCCCCCAAGTGGTGATGGCATGTAACAGGCGGGCCGGCGGCGGCTACATCGCTCGCTCGCCCTCTTGCCAGCGCTAACAGTAACACCGTGGATGGAAGACATCAGCGCGAACCCAGCTCATGACAGTGAAATTCCGCCGTTCAGAGAGATGTAGCGCGGCCCAGGCCGCGACGACCTGAGGCTGAACAAACTGCACTTGTGGTTCGCGTTATTTCTTGCATTTTCAACGGCAGCCGCCGATCGTGCTCAGCTTGGAACTCGCGGCCATTGAACGGCACAGTTTCAATGTTATCATCAGGTTTCGCGTCAACTGTGTCCGTCCACGGAAATCCGCAGCTCGAAGCTCGAGGGTGGAGGTGGGAGGCGGCCGGGGGTCCTGAGCTGGTTGGGCCTCGAGAAAATCGGTCATAAGAGGAGGATAACGCCGAATCGGTCCCCAGACCTCTCCCGGGGTCCAATTTCACCCCGTATCTGGGGCTCGAGGACGACCCGCGGAGACCGAAGCATACCAAAACCCTGGTCGAACCCAAGACCTCGAACCTGACCTTCCTGCTGGCCGGAACCAGTGCTGGGCCACCTCAGACCCCAAGCCGAATCCAAGTCTGCCCGGGCCTCCCGAGGGGTCGGCGGGAGCAGCACTCTCGCCCCCCCCGAGCGGCGCTCACCGCTGCGGCCGCAAGCTAGGTGAGGCCAGATATCACCCACCTTGGCATCCACTTGTCACCCCATCTATCCTTAGGCCGGGCGTGTCCCCCTACAGCTTGTTAAACAAATTCAAAACGAACCAAAAACAAAACACCGCATACTCCTAGAATATTCAAAAATAGTAAAACCAATCGTGCCCATTTTTTATTACTTGAAACAACCATTTTGGAATTTCCTCCTCTAGAGGGACAGGCCCGACTGAAACCTATCCCCTGAGCAACCCCGCGCCGATCTGGGTGGTCTGCCCGGGCCTCCCGAGGGGTCGGCGGGAGCGGCGCTCTCGCCCCTCCGAGGGGCGCTCACCGCTGCAGCCGCACTGCGCTCAGCTCCTTGTGGTGGGCGCGGTCCTGCGCGGGCGGCTCGCGAGGGGGGGGGCGCGGTCCTGCGCAGGCCAGGGCCGGGGGGGAGGGCGGAGGCCCAGACCTCGAAGGCACCGAAGGGGCCGAGGCGTACTTTCCCGAGACCCCCCCGCGTGCATGCACGACGCTTTCCCCGAGCCCGTATGTACACACGCTGCTGTTCCCGCGCCCGTGCGCGCGCGCGTGCGTGCGCGTGTGTGTGTGCGCGCGCGCGTGTGCGCGTGTGCGTGTGCGTGTGCGTGTGCGTGTGCGTGTGCGTGTGTGTGTGTGTGTGTGTGTGTGTGTGTGTGTGTGTGTGTGTGCGTGTGCGTGTGCGTGTGCGTAGTGCGATGTGCGTTGGTGTGTGTGCGTGCGTGCGTGTGCGTGTGTGCGTGCGCGCGTGTGCGTCCGTGTGTGCGCGCGCGCGCGTGCGTGCGTGCGTGCGTGCGCGCGTGCGTGTGCGTGCGCGCGTGTGTGCGTGTGTGTGCGTGCGTGTGTGCGTTCGTGTGTGCGTGCGCGTGTGTGTGTGTGTGTTTGGGTGCGCGTGTGTGTGCGTGTGGTTGTGTGTGATTGCGTGTGTGCGTGCGCGCGTGAGTGTGCGTGTGTGTGTGTGTGCGTATGTGCGTGTGTGTGTCGTGGTGTGTGGGTGTTTGTGCCTGCGTGTGAGTGTGTCATGGTGTGTGCGGGACGTATGTGCGGTTGCGTAGCGTGCGTTCGGCGTGCGTGCGAGTGCATGTTGGGCGTGCGTAGCTGCGTGGCGTGCGTGCGCTGCGTGGTGTGCGTGTGAGTTGCGTGTGTGTTTGTGCGTGCGTGCGCGTGTGTAGTGAGTGGTGCGTGCGCGTGTGTGTGTGGTGTGCGTAGCTGT
>CAUYUJ010012381.1:420480-448082 GCA_963575745.1 Prorocentrum cordatum | reverse complement strand
ACACACACACACACACACGCACACACACACACATCACACACACACACACACACACCACCACACACACACACACACACACACACACACACACACACACACACACACACACACACACACACACACACACACACACACACACACACACACACACACACACACATCCCAGGATTCCCCCAATTTTCCCATATTTGCTGGGTTTTCGTCTTGCCCCACACTTCCAATATTTTCCTATATTTTCTGGGGAGTCGGATTTTTTCTTGTTTTTGGGTTTATTTTCTCCCCTCCTGAGCTACTGTGAACGTTTTCTTATTCGGCGTTTCGACATTGGGCGGAAGGGGGGGGAATGGGTGGGGGGTCTAGCTCTGGACCTCTCCGTAACGCGACTGCTTGCAACAGTGCGTCCTATGGGGGCGACTCCACCTGCTTACAACAGGCGCCAAAAACAACCAAGATCTATTCCATGGGGGCGGGAGGAGGGAACAATGGATACGAACGAATTTCTGAAATTCGTTCGTACCCACCGACCCAGACATCCGGCGTCTCGAAAAAATCGAGACGGAGTCTTTCAATGGTTTTCGGCCGGCGAGGGCTCTCGCCAAGCCTCGGGGCCGTCAACAAGAAGGCTCGCGATGAAAAACCAGCCCCAGGGAAGTGATCGAGAGGTCGGGGGCCCGTGTTTCGAAAAGCCCATCTCTGACCCACAGGCGCACTCAACTTCTACCCGTCCACTTCTTCCTCGTCCGCCTGCTCGTCCTCGTCCTCGTCTTCCTCTCCCTCCTCCTATTCCTCCACCCCCTTCTCCTCTGCCTCTCCCTCCTGCTCCTGCTCCTGCTGCTGCTCCTGATCCTCCTCATCCTCCTCATTCCCCATGCCAGAGCCCGCAACAAAGCTCCCTCCGGCGAAAGACTACTCCTACGCAGAGCCGGGATCCTCGCCTCCATGGGCCCGCTGCGGGCCCCGGGACTGCCGCACACCGACCCGGGATGGGACACCCGCCAGGGCGGATCCCGGGAGGGCTCCGGGCAGAAGCTTTCGGGCGGACCCCGAGGAGGAGGGGGGGGGGGCGACCCTCGCCTCCGACGTCGCAACCTTTCCGTGACGTCGGCCCCCGAGGATCTCGGCCCCTCCCCCCGGGGCCAGCTGTCCCTCCCGAGGCGTCTGCCACCGGCCCCGGGGGCAGGGGCACGGCCTCCGGGTGCCGAAAGAAGCGCAGGGCACTTGCCGCGGCGAGACTTCGGGCCTCGCCCAGATCTGAGGGGAGGGCCAGGATCGGCCACGCTTGGCGGCGCGCGCTGGGGGGGTCATGCAACACAAATAGTCAAACATAGCAGAAAGATCGCCCCCAGACTTTTTTGTTTTGTTTTGTTTGGTTTAGTTTCATGTTTTATGACTATTTTTGAATATTCCTCCTGTAGAGGGACACGCCCGATTTAAGGGTATGAGGGAGGCGGGAAAGCTTCTCAGAAGGAGGCCGCCTTTTAGCACGCTCCGGCTTCACATCTATAGGCAAGGCCCGCGCCTCCTGAGAAGGAGGGGTGCTTCTAAGAAGCCCCCCCCCCCTCCCCCTAGCCCCCTCGGCGAGTGCCCGACATTATCGGCCACACGTAAGGGTGCCCCTAGGCAGGCGTGACCTCTGGTGCGCAGCTGTGGGGGTTCGCAGAGATATCTGGCGTCTCGGCTTCCCAGGGGCTCGGGCCGCCGACCTCCCGACCACTTCAACCTCCCCAAGGCTGGTTCTTCGTCCCGGAAGTCGTGCTTTGACGGTCTGGGGGCCCGGCGAGGGCCACCGCAGTCCGAAAACGGCCAAACACCTTCCGACGTGTTTTTTTTTTGTTGCGACGCGAGCATGTCCGGACCCCTGTGGTTGGCGTGACAAGCGATTCCTGGCCCCAAAGACATGTCTGCCCATGTTGGACGTTGGTTCAAAACTCTCTGTCGCCATGTGCGCGTCGATCAACAGCAGGTCTTACACGAGATGACACAGCGACCTTGCGCGGTGGCTCACGCGGGCCGCCAACGCGGCACGCTACGCTGCAAGCGAGGGCGCTTATGCGCGGCTTTACGCGGGGAGCTGACGCGCCAATGTCGGCGCACACGACCCAGCGTTTTGCGTCGCACATATGGTTAATTATGAGCCACGTCAACATTGCAGAGCGGGCGGGGGGAGGTTGGGAAGGGGCATGCCACTCCTTGACAAAAACCTTGCTCCGACTTGTGGCCGCCGCGATCGCCGCGACGACCTACAAAACCGACCCCGAGGCTTGGTTCGAGGTCGGACATCACGCAACAGGACTGGGGGCCTCCTACATGGGGTCCGAGCAGATGGTGTCGAAAGATCGCGCCGCATCGCCGATGCATCGGCGATGCATCGTCGATACTGGCTATGCATCGTCGATGTCGGCGTGGAGAAAATTAGGCTCCACATCGAGCCGCATGGCCGATGAATCGGCGATGCGGCGTGATCTTCCGACCCCATTTACTCGGACCCCATCTGGGAGGCCCAGAGCCTAGAGCAACAGGACCCCGGGTAGAGAGCAGAAACACCACCCTCATAGAAAAAAACACCCAGACAAGCAAAGGCGTTCAGCAAACGCGCCCAAGGAAGGAATCGAACTGGGCAGGGCTGTTTGGTAAACGCCCAGGGCCGCTTCGCAAGCGCAAATTCTGGGGGTCGGGGTGTTTTTTCGTCTCCTGACTGGTGGTCCGAACCCATCGGGCGCGGCCTGATCGACTCCTGGCAAACCATTCCGTTCCGCGAGGCCATCCTCGCCGTTCGAGCTTCCCTCCAGCCGCAGACATACGTCTTGGAGCGAGGCTTATGTCGGGCGTGTCCCCCTACAGGGGGAGTCTCGACGAAAAATAAAAAGCACCCCACAAATACCCCAAAAAGGTAAAACAAAAAATCAAAAAATATCCCCCAGACTATTCTTTGACTGTTTTTGGATATTCCCCCTGTAGAGGGACAGACCCGACTTAAAGCGAGGCGAGGCGGGCGTCGCGGAAGGTGATGGCTTCCCAGGGGTCGGTTAGACCGCGGGCCTCAACCCAGGGCCGCTCCGGCGAGGGCCCCAGAGGCGCGGCGGCGTGATGCGCCCGCTGCTCTGCCCGCGCCCGCGCCGCGACGTCCGCGGCGGGCGGCGCCCACCCCCGTGCCCCGCGGCTGCACGTAAGAGTGACCCTACAGGCAAGAGTGACCTCTGGTGCGCGGCTGTTGGGGGGCGCGAGGGGGCCAGAGACAAGGGCGCAGGGCGCTAAAGTCGTACCCCACGCGGCGACCAGGGGATCCGAGTGGGCGCGCACCAAAGGTCACTCCGGCGAAGGGTCACTCTCATGTGTAGTCGACGTCCCCGCGGCGTTCTCCGGCCGGTACTGAAGAACGATCATGCCTCGGCTGCGGCAGGTTCGTGTCTTGCTGACTTCGGCGCTGGCTTCTGACGTCGCGGGGACCGCTCAGCCTTGAACGATCGTCCGTTTCCGAAGCGTCAGATCATTCAACATCGACCGATTCGGGGTCGCTAGCCGGGTTCAACATTCAACGCCGACGGCGGGGTCGCCGCCGGTCGACACGACGCGAACCGACCGTACACGTAAGAGGTGCCCTCAGGCGCGGGTGCAGGCACGGGTGACCTTTGGTGCGCGGCTTGCCAGCCGTTGCGTGCGGTGCGGCAGTGGGCTGGCCTGCGTGCTCGGGCTGGGCTCCGAAGCGCTCCCCGAAAGCCGCGCACCAAAGGTCACTCCAGCGAAGGGTCACTCTTACGGGCAACCGAGTGTGAGCCATCCTGGACCCCAAACGGTAACTTATTGCACTGACGCGTAGGCTATGTGGCGCAAGCTATGTGGTGTAATCAATGTGGTGCAATATACGTGGTGCAAGCCAGAGGCGGCAACGAAACGGCAACGGCGCTGGACCGACCCAACGCACGCGGCAACGAGGCGGCAACTGGCGGCAACGTGGCCAACGCGGCGTCCTTCGGCCAGCACTGAAAAACATTCATCAACCTCTACATCGGGATCCCTCTACCCAACCATGCCCGCATCATGCAAAAAACACGACGGGATTTGTTTTTGCTGGGTTCGGCCTCCCGGGGCCCTTACTGGGCCTCGGGACCGTCAAAACACGACTCGGAATGAAAAACCAGTCCCCAGGAAGAGGACGAGAGGTCGGGGGCCGTGTCTCGAAATAAGTCGAAACGCAGGATGTCTGGGTACATCTTTCCTGGGAGTGGCGCGATTACATCACCGAGTTTCTCTTCATATTCTGGACTACTTCTAGGAACGTTCGGATTTGGACAAACAACCTCGCCGAAGGGGTGGCCATTCTTACGCGTAGCGGACAAGAGGGGGTGATCGGTCGTGGGCCAACCAAGCTCAACACAAACCCAACTCAACCACATCAGAACAAATGCACCTCAATTTTGGGGGTTCCCAAAACCGGCTCGACCAACATGCCACCTCCCTGGCCGCGAAGGGCTCCCAAGCCCGACTCCACCAAACTCCTGCCTTGCGGGATCTTGCAGCATCCTGCGTTCCGGCGGAGCCCCGTTCGCGCTGACCCCCTTCACGCGAGCGCCCCCTCCCGGCTGGAGGGCGAGTAGCCGGCACCTCTGGCGGATGCCCCGGGCGAGGCCATGCGTCCGGGGACGGGGTCTGGCGTGTGTGGGCTGTTGGGCGGTGGAGTGAGGGGCTGGCCTTAGGTCGGGCATGTCCTCATACAGGCGGATTCTGGACGAAAAACAAGACGTACGTAGTCAAACAAATGGTAATGAAAAATCGTCCCCAGGCTATCTTTTCACTACTTTTGTATATTCGTCACGTAGAGGGACGTGCCCGACTTAAGGCTAGCGGCGGGGACTCGGGCGCTCGCCGCCGTCGGGCTCGGCGGCTCCGAAGCAGCTCGCGCCGCCGCTGCAGAGAAAGCCCGGCCCCCCCAGAGTTTTCCCTGTGTATTCCTTTGAGCAAAGGCCGACCGTCCCAGCATTCCTATAGGCCTGCCACGACATGTTTGTAGAACCCCGAAGCGTTCTAAGAACGAGACCAGTTCTCTTAGAGCATTAACGCGATGAGAAAAACAAGGCCGTCTCAGCCAGAAATGCTCTGGGAACCCTTCGTGCCAACCACACAAGGTTCTCAGACCATCCTCTGGCGGGCCTGTAGGCAAGCCAAGATGCCTTGCCACTGCTTGATCCCTGCGGCCTCAGCTCAGCCCAGGAATGAGTCGACGAGCAGGAGGAGCACGAGGAGGTTCAGGCGGGGGTGCGAGGTGCAGAGAAGGAGGAGAAGGAGGAGGAGGAGGAGGAGGAGGAGAAGGAGGAGGATAAGGAGGAGGAGGAGGGGGAGGAGGAAGGGGAGAAGGAGGAGGAGAGAAGGAGGAGGAGGAGGAGGAAGAGGAGGAGGAGGGGGAGGAGGGGAGGCGCGCCTCAGCTCAGCATGATCCGCCCTCCGCCGAGGATCACCGGAGGCGGAGCGGGCACCGGCGGCGGCGACCTGGACCGCTCCCTGGCCGGCTCCTCGGGGGGGAGCGGGCGGCACGCAGCCGGGGCCTGGGAGTCCCGAGAGGCGCGGTCCCCAGCGTAGCTCTCCCCTCCTCTTCGAGGAGGAGGACGAGGAGGAGAAGGAGGATCGAGGAGTGAGACGAGCAGAAGGACCGAGGACCGAAGATCGAGGAGGAGGAGGAGAAGGACGAGGAGGAGGAGGAGGGGAAGGAGGCTGGCACGAGGTCGTCGGAGGAGGCTGGCACGAGGTCGTCGGCCAGCCCTTGCAGGCAATCCCACTTCCCTCCCCTCCTGTCCCGCTTCTCTCCTCTGCCCTCCCCTCCCGTCTCCTCGCTCCATGGAGGGGAGGGGTGGGGGAGTGGAGGGGGAGAAAGAGAGAGTGGTGCTGACCGTATGGTTTAGAGTAGAAGCTTCGCCCTGCTGGATCATCTGGTTGTCCGAGCGTTCAGCCCTGCTTTTTACCACCAGGCTGCGAAGATGAGGTTTCAGTAACATACCATCTTCTCAAAACATCAATGCTGCACGTAGTATCAGGTCAGCACGAACTGCAGTTTAGCAATTTCCTGGCCATGACTTCAGCTGAGCTTAACCTGACCCCAAAAATTCATAACTGTCAGGAGTCTGTACTACCTTAGCTACACAAGACTTTAAGCCTCGCTGCGCTTCGCCTTCGTATCTTGATCCTTGCACCTACATGTTTTATTGGCTCTGCGGTTCGCACATGGATGTAGCCGCAGCGTTGCTACGACCCATTCCCGAACCTGACGTTGGGGAAACTAACCTGGCGCAGCCCCGATTGGCAACAGACCAAACGCGTTCCGTCCAAACCGAACGTCAAGTTCGGCACTCGCCCAGCACGAAGGGACGGCAACTGCGGTCGCCAATCGTCTCGCGCCGGAGGTGGCGCTCGCAAAAGACAGATGTAATTTGCCGAGGCTCAAACGAGAGTGCCAGTCTCACGCACGGATGCGGCTGGCGCTGGGGCGGTATCACAAATCTTGGAAATGGATGTGGCTGGCACTTGGGCGGAACACCATTCTCTCATGAGGGCTGTGGGAACCGTGCAAGTGGAGCGGCATCACAATAGTCAAGCAGGGGCGTGGCTAGCGCTGCGGAATGAGTTCCGCGTTCCATGAAGGATTTGGCCAGCGCGTAGACGGCGGCATGACTCCCAGACAAGGGTGTGGCCAGCGCTCGGGCGAGAGCGCCAATCCCATCCAAGAATGGGGGTTGTGCGCGACCGGTAACATCATCTGCAATAAGGGCTGTGGCCGGCTCTGAGGCGACAGTACCGCTCGTATTGGAGAGTGTGGTCAGTGCTGGGGTGGCTGCGCCAATCTGGGATCACGATGCGGCCACGGATGGGCGAGATCACCATTGCCGACGTATTGCAAACCGTGCGAGCGAAGCGGCAGCACCATGCTGAATGAGGGAAGGAGGATGATGATGATGACGAGGAGGAGGAGGAGGTGGAGGAGGAGGGAGAGAAGGAGGAGGATAAGGAAGGGGATGATGAGGAGAAGGACGAGGAGGATGGGGGAGGGGAGGAGGAGGAATGGGTTGTGGGAAAGCTGAGAAGGAGTGGAAGCGAAGATCCGGTGGCCCCATAGAATGGCAGGGTTCACATAGCGTCCCCCCGCCGATTTCGGCACAGCCCTCACACGAATCGTGCCCCCCAGGGAGCTCTACTTGCAGGTCCAGGGACAAAATTCGCATGTTCCTCAAAGGAAACTGACCATCGAATTTTGGTTCCCGCGGGCGCTGCGGGAAAGCACATGGCGGCTGCCGAGGAACAATATGAGAAAAGGAGGAGAGTGATGGGGGAGGGGGGGGGTCGAGGAGGATGTGGAGAAGGAATAAGCAACATTGAAGGAAGCTGAACATCATATTTTGGTTCCCGAAGTCGCTGGGGGGGAAAAAAGGAGGATGAGGAGGAGGGGGAGGAGTGAGGCGACGAGAGGAGGAGCACGAGTAGGGTCGGGCGGGGGTACGAGGTGCAGAGGAGGAGGAGGAGGAAGAGGAGGAGAAGCAGGAGGAGGAGGAGGAGGAGGACGAGGGTCAGGCGGGGGTACGAGGTGCAGAGAAGGAGGAGGAGGAGGAGGAGGAGGAGGATGCAAAGGAAGGGGAGGAGGTGAAGGAGGAGGAGGAGGAGGAGGAAGAGGAGGAAGAGGAGGAGGAGGGGAGGAGGATAACTGGGCTGTGGGAAAACTGAGAAGGAGTGCGAACGATGATCCTGCGGCCCCGTAGGAAGGCAAAGTTGACATAGCGTGCCCCCAGGGGCTGCACTTGCAAATCCAATGTCAAAATTCCGCACGGCGTCGTTCCGCCCGTTTCAGTACACCGACATCCTTCAAACACTTTCGGTTTCGGAAGGATTCTAAATCGAGTGCCAAAACGACATATAAACCACATGGTTTCGCAACACGGATTTTCAAAACAACGTGCGCGCGCGCGCGCCCTTTGCGAACTTTTAAGAAAGCCATCGGTTTTTCAACACTTTCAGAACATACAACCAAACAGGCTTCGCGCGCGAATGTCGAAATCGTTCGAAAGTCCTGGCGCGCGTGCCGTCGCGAGAACCCTTTGCAAAACACTGGACGAAGTGCACACGCGCGCGTCGTCGCGCGCGCATGTCGAAATCCTTCACAGACCTGCGGTTTTAGAAAGATTTCGAAACCGAATGCTCAAACAACATAACATACATGGTTTCGCAACAACAGTTTTCAAACAAAGCTTGCGCGCGCGCAGGACAATTCAACAACTATTTGTATTAAAAACACATTTTCATGGAATTCTGCCGAGCGGGCCTCTGGCGCCGCATGCCGACATCATTCGCACGCACTTGCGCGCGTGCTGGGGGGGGCACGGGCCGTGTCAAATAAAACCATGCGGGCCACTCTCGCGCGTCGGCCGCGCGCGCATGTGGTCATCATCGACGCGGGGACGCCGTCATCGTCGTCGGCGTGATCAGGATCGGCGCCCGCACTGGCCGCGTCTTCGTCGGTGCGAACATCGTCACCAGCATCGCCACTATCATCATCGTGCCTACCGTTGTCGGCGTTGCCATGATACCGCGCCCGCCCAAGTCCCCGACTCGCAGTGAAGTGCCCGCTGGGATGCGCCCAAATGTCAGCGTCACCACGGCCGCGTCGGTGGCGCCAAGCTAGCTGGCCGCTGCGCGCGCGTGCTAGGGTTGGCGCGGCCGCAGAGATGCACCAGCCAACGCCAAGCATGCATCGCAATCGCCACCGCATGGGTTTTGCAAACCAAGTTGCGGGTAGGTGGGTGGGATGTTTGCGAGAGGATGGGATGTGTCAACTCGTTTGTTTAAATCCATTGCGCCACATAGATTCTCCTTTCTTAAAAGAGAACAGACTCTACCCCCCCTGTCTTATCGCTTCTCCCTTGGATCATCTGATTTCATATATATATATGTATATATATATATATATATATATATATATTTATATTCTGCACACTCGTCCATCCTAAATATGAAACCATACCATCCCAGCCAGGCCGGGTTCCCCCCCCTGAGGTTCCCTGGTAAGAAAACACTATGCGGTGACATTTTTTGTTCTAACATAGCATTTTTGCACGAATCCCTTGCCAAAAAAAGGGACGAAGTGCACACGCGCGCGTCGTCGCGCGCGCATGCCGAAATCCTTCAAAAACCTTCGGCGCCGGAAGGGTTTCGAAAAACATACAAAAACACATGGTTTCGCAACACTGATTTGCTAAAAAAGCTTCCGCGCGAGCTCTTGCGAAATCTTAAGAAACCATAGGTTTTTCAAGACTTTCACGAAATGCTACCAAACGGGCTTCGCGCGCGCGCATGTCGAAATCTGTCGAACGCCCTTGCGCGTGTGCCGTCGCGAGAATCCTCTGCAAAAAAACGGGACGAAGTGCAGACGCGCGCGTCGTCGCGGGCGTATGCCGAAAACCTTCAAAACCCATCGGTTTCTGAAGGATTTCAAAATCGTGCGTCCGAAAAACCTACAAACACCCAAGGTTTCGCAACACGGATTTTCAACAAAAGCGTGCGCGCGCGCTCTTGCGTCGTCGTCGTCGTCGCCGTCGCCTCCCTCCTCCCGCGTCGTCGTCGTCGTCGCCTACGTCGTCCTCTGTCTTTTCTCGTGTTCGTCGTCGTCGTCGTCCTCTTTGGCGTCGTGGTCGTTTCCGTCGTCGTTGTCGCCGTGGTCGTCCTTCCTCCTCCTTCCACGTCGTCGTCGTCGTCCGTCGTCGGCGTCTCGTCGTCGTCCCTCCTATTTCGTCGCCGTCGTCGTCGTCGTCGTCGTCGTCGTCGTCTTCCCTCCTCCCTCGTCGTTGTCGTAGTCGGCGTCGCCGTCCTTCGTCCTTTGTCGTCGTTCCCGTCGTCGCCGTCCTCCCTCCTCCCTCGTCGTTGTCGTCGTTGTCGTCGTTGTCGCCGTCGTCGTCCTTCGTCCTCCCTCGTCGTCGCCTTCGTTGGCGTCGTCGTCGTCGTCGTCGTCTTCGTCGTCGTCGGCGTCGTTGTCGTCGTCGAAGTCGTCGGAGACGTCGTCGGTGTCGTCCTAGTCGTTGTCGTCGGTGCCGTCGTAGTCGGTCTTAACAGGTTTTGCAAACCAAGATGCGGGTGGGTGGGTGGGATGTTTGCGCGAGCAGTGGAGATGACGACTTCAAGTTCAGCAGAGTGGACTGCACCACATAGAACGCACCACAATGATTTTACAACAACATTGAGTGCACCACAGAGATTGCACCACAGAGGTTGCTTCACATAATGCGCCACATAGATCACACCACATATATTGCACACCACATATTACACAACGCAGATTACACAGCATGGATTGCACCACATAGATTGCCCCCCACACATCTTACACAACGTCGATCAATGGTAACACACTGTTTGGGGTCCCCGCTGGCTAACATTGATTATTAACCCGGGGATGTTTTTTCGTGTTTTCGCGTTCTCGAATTTTCGGGCTTCCGAAAACCCAAGGCGGCCGAAGAGGCTCCCAAGGTCGCCCCAAGACGTCTCCGAGAAGGCCCGAAGACGCCCCAAGAAGGCCCCGAGACAACCCCAAGACGGTCCACGAGGGCCCCAAGACGGCCCGAAAGAGTCCCAAGACAGCCATACAGACACCCCTAGAGGCCCCGAAGACAGGCCTGATAGAGCCCCAAGACGATCTCCGAAGGTGCCGGACAGCCCGAGAGCACCCGAAGACGACCCCAAGGTGGTCCGAGAGAGGCCCAAGAAGCCCTCATGAGGGATCACATGGCCCGACAAGAGCCCAACTAAATCCCCAAGATGATGCTGAGGGCCTCTCTTCCCCCAGTGGTGCCCCCAATCGCTGGGGAGAATACCCAAAGGTCTAGCACGGCCGCACCTTCGCTCGACATTTCACGACTCCGGCGTTTCCAGAAATCGGCGGCGCGCCCAGGGGGGCAGTGAGAAGGAGCAAGCCTTTCGAGCCTTCTGAGGCGGCCCGCCCCCTCTCACCTCCCCGCGGGCTCGCCGCCGACGACAGGCAGGGGGCGGCGGTGACTCGCCGTAGGCGTCTTCGATATGCATCCGCGACCCAAGCCCACGCCTCGTCGCAAAACAGAACACTGGGTCCGCGCTCCCGGGGCGACGACCACTTGTAAGCAAATCAACAGATCCGCGCTGGGATGGGCTGGGATCCCTAGGGGTCTCTAGTAAGGTACACTGGGCTCGCGCCCCCATGGCCGCGATCTGACGGCTGCGCGCTCCCAGAATCGATATCTGGCTCTCTCTCTCTCTCTCTCTCCTCCCTTGGTTCCGTTCCTTCGCCTGAGCCCCTCATACCCCCCCTGGTTCCCTGCGGCAGGCTCGTGTCGTGACGACCTGCGCGTTGGCTTCTGACACAGCGCAGATCGCTCGAAAGCTGCCAATTCTGGCCGCTGGCGGCGGTCAATCCTGAACGCCCGCGCTGGAGTCGCAGCCGCGTTGACACGACACGAACCTACCAGTGCCGCCCTGGCCCGCTCCATTCTCCTGGTCCCCTCCTTTCGCATCCTCCCCTCCCCCGCCCCGCCTGGCGGGCCCCTGGACCCCCCCTGACCTTCAGCCCATTGTTTTCGTCGTCGTCGTCGTCGTCGCCTCCTGGAGCACCAGCCACCTGGGCGCCCCTGGCCCAGCGCCCTGCCTCCTTTGGTCCGCAGCTGATTCTTTTTGGCGCTGTTGGTCGTCGTCCTGTCCCGCCTCCCCCGCTGACCCCCCCTTCCTCACCCTGCTCCTCCTGTCCCTCGCCCCTCCCTCGTGCAAGAGCCAGTGCACGCGTGTCCATTGTCACGAACGCCCTGTCCACGAAGTCAGGTTCTCAACTGGTGCCCCAGTCCCGCGCACGCACGCGGCGCGCGGGTGAGCAAAGCCGTCTACCGCGACAACACACATGAAAACCGCCCGCACCAACAGCGAAGCTGGAACCGACCGAAGCCGATGGATCGAAAGCAGCCGAAAAGGGCGTAGCGACGCAGCAACGGCACGACAAGCGACTGAACCGAACCGACCGAGCGCAACCGACTGCACCCTTGGTGAGGGTCCTCTGGGATCTCCACGGTCCCCTCGATGTCCAGCTCCACAGGTGGCCCAAGAGGCTCCACGTCGCTGAGGGAGACGGTGGACTCGGAGCTGGATTCCTCGCCCATCACCACCAGCTCTCCTGCCGACGTCTCACGATGAAGGGGGCTAGCGACAAAGACAGCCAATGGATCCTGAAAGGGCGCAGGACATCGGCTAGCCGCAACAGTGACCCACTGCAAGGGCGAACTCTGGAGGGCGGCTTTGGGGGGTCGCGGTGGGGTTAAGCGCACGCGCGCAAGCCAGTGCTGAGGAGGGGGGGGGCGGATCTGTGGGCCCGCCCCAAGGGTGAGTGACTTCGGCGAAGGGCCACTCCTGCGCGTAGCTGAGGATAGAAGCAGAACGGGCACAAGCACAAACTTTGGGAGGCCCGCGCGGATTTCTTGGGTTGCCGCTGGATCCTTGTTTGACGCGCCAGGGGCGGCGCCAGGGGCGGCGCCGGGGACGGCGCCAGGGGCGGCGCCCGGGGCGGCACCCGAAGCGCCGCTAGGGGTGTCCCACGCCGATCCAAGACGTCCGCTCGGAGCTCCGACGACTGATGTTAAGTCGGGCCTGTCCCCCTACATTTTGGGATTTTCGACGAAAAATAACAAATACCCCCAAAACGGTAAAAAAATAATCCAAAAATAGTCTGGGGACTATTTTTTGAATATTTTTTGGCCTTTGGGGGTATGTTTTGGTCTTTTTCATTTTTCATCGAAAATCCCGCTGTAGGGGGACACGCCCGACATAAAACTACTGTCTATGCTGCTTTTTCCTCTCCGTGCCCTGCCGCTGCCCCCCGATTCCGTCGCGCTGCAGTAGCTCATGGCTTTTTTCGAGGGGACGCAAGCGGGCACCTCCACACGAACAACTCAACGAAGCAAGCGATACGCCTCAGGGTTAATTCAAATACCCCGTGCAATCGAAAAGAGGTGAAACGCCAGAGATGCAGAGAAGCGGCCTGGCCATGCTTATGCCGCTTCTTGCACCTCGAGCGGAGGGAGGTCGCGGTGGTGGCCACTGCGCTGGTGCCAGGGCGCACTCCCGTAGGCTCTCTCCGCGGGAGCCCTCGCGGCCTGTCCGGGAAATCGCCGTGGGAGTGACCCTGACGCTGCCGGACGGGTGGCCCATTCCGGAAACCCTGAACCCCAAAATGCTGCCACCTCTGGGGCGCTTATCTTTCACTTCCGCCCACTTCCGCCAACCTTCCGCCGAGGAAGAGATGCCAACTCCTCCGATCCTCCAAGACAGAGGCCGTTCTTGAGCGCGCCGTGTGACCCTCATGGTCCGCCCGTTGAAGTGACGGGCGCCGAGGGGCTCGCCGCGTAGCCTGCTGCCTGGGAGGGAGGAAGCACGGACAGAAGTTTGCCGCGAAGGGCCTCGGGTGAGGCACGGAGCCTCCTTCTGCACAACGAAGCGCCGAGGTGCACGAGGACCGCTAGAGAGAAGAACACGGGAGGATCCATGGATGATCGAGCCCCTTCTGGACCCCAAACTGACTTTACCTCAACATCTCGACTGTCGTAAGGCGAGCCTCTGGAGATACCCGGAGGCCTCTGAGGGGCCCTCGAGGCATCGGGAGAGTAACGGGGCTCGCGGCGAGGCATGTTTTTTTGAACGTGACTTGACTTTGTTTGTTGTCCCTTGTCTTCAATTGCCTTCGGAGACCTCTGGGGACCTCCTGGGGTCAAGATCTGGGGCAACATTACAACTTACCAACCAATGTTGAAACGACATCGGGTTGAGATAAATTGGACGTCTCAGCGGAATGGCGGGTCTGGAGGATGCGGCGGGTCTGGAGGATGCATCGGGCGCCGCAGCCGTTCCAGAGCGTTGCGGAACGCTATGTAACGATTTCTCTCCATCCTAACCCTGCATGGTTCCTCCTCCTCCTCCTCCTCCTCCTCCTCCTGAGGAGCCCCACAATGGAAACCGTTACTTTGCGCAGCTGACAGCCATTGACCCGAAAGAAAATGAAAGAAGACGTCGAACAAATCCCTTCATCGGTGCTCGCCTGAGCGCCACGGACTAAGGGGGACACTCTACAAGGGAAAATCGCATGAGACCGAAGGCGGACGAGGAGAGCAACGTGCGGACGTGAGGAAGCGTCGCATGATTTTGTATGGTCCACTGCACACCATCGTAAGAACATCTCATGCGCATCGCATGTCTCTCTTCTGTTCCCTCTATTCCAGTCGCCCCCCTCTTGGGATCAAACTCTTTGTCAAGCGTCAGCCTGTACTTCCGAATCTCTGTCATCCCGCCCTCGCTGTCAGATCGCCCACTTCCCCTTCACAACTGTCTCCTGCCATCACCTCCACCTCGTCCAAATCCACGGGGCCACTGGAGCAGTCCCCGATGGACACGGCCTCCTTGTCGGAGGCGCTGGCGCTGGCCTTCCTCTTCTTTTTCTTTTTCTTCTCTTTCTTTTTCTTTTTCTCTTTTCTTTTCTTGTTTTTTTTCGGCTTCTCCCCTGGCCTTGAGCGTTGCTGGTGAAGGGTGCCAGATCGCGCTCACTCGGGCATCCCCGCGCCGTCGTCGTCCTGTGCTTCCCTGCCGGATCTGAGCATGTATGGTCACAAGATCGACCCCCCCCCTGGTTCGCGTGTTGCCCAAGGTGTCCAATTCGCCACGGATGTGTCTCGCCGTTGCTGTGACCGCGTCTTGGACCCAATCCTCCGCTGACAAATGAGTTGCCAAAGCTGTCTCTGGCCCAAGATGTCCCCAGGAGATCCAAGGAGGCCCAGATAGCCTCCAAAGGACCCGTCACGAGGCCCGAAGGGCCCCGTGTTCAAAAATGGCTCGACAAGCTGGGGACACCTTGGGCCAGGAACACCTCTTGCACTCCCCGACTTTCGGCGGCGCGCGCAAGGGGGTGGGGCGAGAGGGGGCGGCACTGCAAGAAGACGGGGGGGGTTCTGAGACAGCATGTGGCCTCCTGGAAGCCCTCCTGGATACCGAGAGACCTCCCTGGAGGAAGTCCGGGCGCTTCTCAGAGGGCCCCTGCCGTCCGAGAAGCCCTTCGCCTTCTTTCGAGGCCGCTGGACACACACGCGCGCGCGGCTGCCTCCTCCTGTGGAACATGCGGAGGCCACGCGCCGGCTGGCCACGGGGAGGGCCAGGCGCGAACGACCACGGGGAAGGCCGAGCGCTGGAAGGCCACGTGGCCACACGCCGGCCGGCCGCGCCAGCTGCACCCACCCTCTCGGCCGAAGGCCACGCCCCCGCGCGCCACCCCACGGGGCGCGCCGCCGGCCGGCGCGGCGGACTCTCCGGGCGGCTCCCGGACGATCGCGAGGGCGGAGCCGGCCGGCCGAGAGAGGAATGCTTGCGCCCCTGGGTCTGCACCTGCTCTGCGCGGACGGAGCCCTGCGGGAGCCACGGTCGGCCGCTTCTGCGGAGCGTGCCGTGGCGGCGGCCCCTGCGAAGCACGCTGCACCCTCCGAGCGGAGAGCGTGTCGCTCCGCTCCGCGCGGCGGGAGGTTGGGAGAGAGCTCGGGCCGTGGACGCCTGGGGACCAGTGCATGGTTAGCGTTTCGCGCCGAAGCGTAGTGGGCCAGAACCGGCGGCGCGACACGCTAAGCAGAAACTCCTGACCTTAGATCGTGCACGTGGCCGACTCTGGAAATCCTTGATCAAAACATGTTAGCGTCTCGCTTTACTTCTGCCAGCTTGCGCCGGCGGAGTCGCCGCCGTTTTGCTTATGGCATCCACCAACCTTCGAGGGCGAAGCGGCCCTTTCTTGAGCGCGCCGTGTGGGTGACGACACATTAGCGAATAGGGGTCGCCAAATGATCTCGAACATACCACGTCTCTGCACGACATGTCGAGGGGGTCGGCAAATAGAAACGAACCGCAAGGCCCCTCGCTTGTGGCCACGTCTAGGCAACAAGAGACTTCTTCACGTGCTTCAGGTAAGTGTGTGGATGACTCCTATTTAGATTTTGGAATTTTCAGACTCTCATGGCTGGCGGACAGGGAAGCCGCGTGGATGAGACGCAGCTGGAGGGTAAACTGGCGGTGGACGAAGATGTGGGAGAAGAAAGAAACTGTGTGGGAGGAGCGAGGAGAGGAGGATGGGTCATAACATACGGCAGATGTGTTGTCAGACGGAATATAAACATCGTATGGGATGGATCGCATGCTAATGCCCCTAGACATGAATGCAACACATCCGCGCGTGTACGTGCACTGATGGATGGGTGGTCGTTCGTATATCAGGATAAAACTATTCACAGCACGTCGGATCACTCTACGCACGCCTGCTGACCATATCGGCAATGCAACGTGAGGGGCAGTTCAGGAACTTGCCTTTGGGCGATACCTCGGCACTGTAAGCTCATGTGCGACCCCTCCCTCCCTCACCGCTCAGCCACGCCGCACATGCTGTAATTATGTTCCGCCCAAATCTGTGAAACTAACACTACGCTTTCCGATACAGCCTGGCACAATAGAAAGCCAAACACGTTCAAAACGGCCCCTGATGGATGAATGAGAGGCCCAATCGGCCCCGAAGGAGAGTCACGACACGGCCCATGAAGACCCAATGCTGCCACAGCGCGGCCCAACACGGGCCCAACACGGCTCCGACAAGATCACCACAGGATCCCAAAACATTGAGAACTGTTACCCTGGCAGGTGTCAGGGACGCAACACAAATGACGCCCTTGCAGGGTGCAAGTTGGGTTGGGGTCGGATCCCGTGGGGCCGCGCTGGTGTCCTGGTGCGCTCCTGGCAGGGCCGTGGTACGCTCCTGGCAAGGCCCTGGTAGGCTCCTGGCAAAAAAAGAGTCACAGTAGGGCCCTGGAAACATTCAAAAGTGGTCCAAATGGCGTCCTGGCAACCTCCGTGGTGGCATCCTGGTAGGGTCTGCAAGGCCATCGCGGGATGATCATATCCTGGCAGATTCTCGCAAAGGCCTGGTAGGAGGACCGTGACAGGGCGGCCGTGGTACACAGTTACGGTGCAATCCCCGGCAGGATCCTAGCAAGGGTTCGGCTGGGGCCCTGGCTAAGGCCCCGACGAGGTCCTCGAAGGGTCCTAGCGGCGGAGTCCTGGCACGGCTGGTATCTGGTACTGTAGAGCGCTGGTATGTCCTGGCGGGGTCCAAGTGGGGTCGTGGTAGGGGGAGTGATGCTACATTTCTGGCGATGTCATGTATTTTCTTTTCTTTTTTTGGGGGGGGGGGAAATGACCTGATAAGGTTCTGGCGTTCTGGCCCGGTTCTGGTAACAGTATGCTTTCGGGATGTTAATGTGGCTCTTGCTAGCGCGAGAGCACCGTTCAGAGCATGGAATATGGTTGGTGCTAGTCGTAAATTTCTCTCCGAACTGGGAATGTGGCTGGCGGTAGGACGAGAACCGAGATGGGCATGTGGCCGGCGCTCGTACGAAATCACACCCACTTTGTAGCGAAACGTGCAGTGGTAAGCCAAGACACGACCAGAGAAGAACAAACTGACCGCCCATGATGGAAGGATGCTATAATGAAGCAAAGTTTGACCCCATGAGCCCTGTTCGAACCGCTCCAACATGGGGATTTATCTCTACAATGTCTCTGGTCGAAACGTCCAGGAAGACCTTGGAGGTCTGGCCGAGCCAGGCGAAATACGCGCGAGTGAGCTCGTGAGATAAAGGCTGCGATCGTGGAACGCTGAGGACAAGGCTCTGCGCCTCCATCGGCTTCAGCACTTCCTGGATTCGTTATCTGCCTGGCAGCAGCCATGACCTGCTTCAACTTCGAGCCGAGGTGGGTCTGCTCTATCATCGTCCGCCTCAGTCATGTCAGACTCCCCATGTCAGGGGCGTTCGCAGAGCAGGCTCTGCTAACAGCGTTGCATGAGGAAGACGAGGGAACGAACGCTGCTCCTCGCTTCAGGATGCTGAGGCATTTAAAGGTGGAGGAGGAGTAGGAGGAGGAGGAGGACGAGGAGGAGGAGGAGGAGAATGAGGAGGGATGAACGATACATTGCAACACTGCACCTTACGCCGCCGCGTCGCGGAACACATTACTGGGCGGGCCAATACTCTGCCATCGAAGCGTGGCTATGCGGCTGCACCTGCTGCTTCGATTGTTCACTTCGTCAACTTAAGTCGTTGGAAATTTCTCAAACCAAACCTGGGCTTTTTTTGTGTTAGCGCTGGAACGGCCAATGTGCTTAAGACACTGGGCTAGCTTTCTGACAAGTTGGTTAACCAACGCTGTCCCAGCTTTTCCAGAGGAGGTTTGTTAACCACATGGTCGACCCTACACTGAACAATTCGCCGGCCCAACGGGCCAGGGCGTGCTAAGATCTCCGGTAACTGGTTAACAGTATTAACAGTATTTCTAGTTCGCGCGCGCGGGGCGGCCCCTGGGGGTCCCCCGGCGAAAAGTACCCCGACCAACGCCCGGTCGCCGCCCGACCAAAGTCTACTCAGAGATGGTTTTCCTTCTGGGTGCGGCCTCTCAGGCTCCCCAGAGCGCGCTCAGAGTGCCCCAAGAGGCCCCCAAGACTGCCCAAGAGGCCCCCGAGACGCCCAAAGAGCGCTCGAAGACGCCGAAGATGACCCCAAGACGGCCCAAAAGGCCCCCAAGACAGCCCAAGAGGCCTCCAAGACGCCCCAAGAGCCTTCCAAGAGGCCTCCGAAGAGAGCCCCAAGAGGCCAAAATCGTTGATTTTCATTGTTTTTTTCGATGTTTTTTGTGTTCTGGCTTTTTCGGCTTCCGGACGCTCCAAGACGGCCCAAGAGGCCCCCAAGACCGCTCCAAGACGGCCCACGAAGCTCCCAAGACGGCGCCGAAACGACCCAAGAGAGCCCTCAAGACGGCCCAAGTGCCGCCCAAGACGGACCAAGAGGCCCCAAGACGGGCCCAAGAGGGACTCAGGAGGGATACCGAGAACTCAAAAATGGAGCCCTCCGTCCCAGAAGGCGCCCAGGAGGTCCCAAAGAGGCCCCAAGAGGCCTCCAAGAGGCCCCAAGATGTCGCCAAGAGGCCCCAGGAGACTCCCAGGAGGCCCAAAAGAAGCCCCAGAAGGCTTCAAACATGTCTCCCAGGCGCCCCCGAACGGCCTCTCAACAGACCCCAAGAGGCCCCCCAAAGAAGCATCTTGACGACGACTCTATTTCGCCCCATCGAGAGACGACCCCCAGGGAACTGCTTCACCATCAAAACTCCCCACGCAACGCGTCCGAACGACACCCGCCCCCAAGAGCGCAACATGGGCAACGAACACACAAACAAAAACCAGCGATGCCATATCACGGGCCGGCGGAATGAGCGAAGCAATTCAATAACACTAGTTTCGTTGGCACCCGCGGGAAAACTTGGTTTCTCACGTCTGGGAATCCTCCTAGGTACCAGTGCGCAGTTCACTAGACATCGCTACATCGCTCACTTTGTCCCCTGCCAAACGAGAACTGGTGCCCGCCAACTCTTCCGAGCGTCAACATACACCCTTACGCACACCGTGCTACCATGAGAAACGCCACATTGGGAACGAAAGAGCTTTCTGGACATGGTGGGCCTCGGCCACGAATATATTCCCCGACCTAGATCCAATGAACGGCTCGAAAACCAAAGCCCCTCCTGAGCCTAAAGTGGTCGTCATTTCAGCGTATTGACTGTATCGGTGGGAAAAATCAACCCGACCCTCGGTGTAACCAAGCTGTCGAAAGACAAACTGAGCTGCAACCAGAGTGCTTGTTCAACGAAAACGGTTTGATATGAGCGAAGACGTGTTCTGTGCTCGAAAACTGTTGCTGTTGCCAGGCATCTCCAACCTGTTGCTGGCCCCATCTTTGCAACGCTCCATTTCGCTCCGAAGCGGACACACAGTCTGCACGAGTCGGGTTAGGCGCGCTATGATTCATAGACTCCCAAGGCCCACGAAAGGCCAGAACTTACATATGTGTATCAGAAGTGCATATGGGAGGCTTCACCTAGACCCAAGATAACCTCAGAAACCTCAGCGATAAGCGGGCCCCAAATCGGCCAAGGGAGCTCCAATGGCAACGCGCGCGCGCACCTAGAGAGGCCAAACATAGCAACCCACACTCGCAAGCACAGAAGACGCGCGTCGACGCGGCGACCTCAATAACCACACATCCAAAACAATCTTTGCCGACCGAACTGCCGATTCAAGATCGTCCGCCACCTGGGCGCTTCCCTGCTCAGATCTGTGTGCGGGGGGTGGGAGGAGAAGTTGCGCTGCACTTGTATGGTTGGGTTTCGCCAGTGTTGCCCCAAGACTGCAAAATCAATAACTTTCGAATCGGGCAATCGGTTCGTATCGGAATGTGCGTCGGATCGGGCTGCATCGGCACGGGGTCGACATCGAAAACTATCGGCCGCGAAATGATGCACAACAATGCCATGCAAGCATCGAGCCGCATCGGATCGTGGGAACATCGGGATCGAATATCGCATCGGAACAGTATCGGATCGATCGGGTCGAAATGGACACTTCGAGGATGGCCAGAGCCCAACATGATCATCAGCGGAGCTCTGAAATACACTCAGTAACGGCCCAGTGTGCGCACGCGTCATATCTGACGTCTTGCCCCTCCCTCCCATCCCTTACCTTGGCGTAGATCTCCTCTCTATTCGCACACTCGGATGTCGAGCAAGGCAATGATCGCGAGAAGGGACGCGATGCATGGTGGAGCACGGAATGGCATTGCGTAGAAGAGCACGGCAGAACGTAGCATGCCATAGCATGGCGCGGCAGTGCGCAACAAAGCGTTGCAGCACAAAGCATTGCAACGCAACACATGGCATCGCACAGCGGCGCAGAACACGACACCGCACAACATGTCATGGCATGGTGCCGGGTTCCTTGGAGGGTAAGTGGATCGCCTTCGAGAAACCTGGGCAGGTCTGGAGTCGTGTCTCCATGTCTAGCTCATTGGGCTCCCCGACAAGCTCCACACAAGGCGGGGCTGATGGAGAGCCACCGCTGGCTCTGCTTCCAACATCGCTTTCTCAAAGCAGAAACGGGGCTCCCGCTTGATACTTCCTGAAAACGACGATGCCTCAAATTTGGGGTGGGTGGGGGGGATGGCTTCTGCGGCCCAAGAAAATCAACGAATCGACATCGAATGTGCAATCATTTCCAATGTTTTTTTCGGGATCCATTTTCTAGCTTTTGGGGCCTATTTGGAAGGACCGAAAACGCCCGCGCTGCAGCGGGAGCACGATTTGGAACAACAAGAAGCGCAGAAATGGGGCCAGCGCTTCAGCGGGAGCAACATGTTGGACAAAAAACCCAAGCGAAAACCAATATCCCGGGAATCCTGTGTGTGTGTGTGTGTGTGTGTGTGTGTGTGTTAAAACCGTCTGCGGAGGGGGGCCGGACATCTTCCGGACGTCATCAGGGGAGAGAGGAGAATAGTATTCATATTGTGTCATTGTGGAGGGTGGGAGGCTTCGCAGAAGCACCCCTGCTTCTTAGAGGGCGCGGGCCTGACCTACAGATGCCAGGCCGGCGCCTTCCAAGAACCAGCCTCCTTCCAAGAAGCCTTCCCCGCTCACCCCTGCCCATTTGTGCCCCTGTGCGCGCAGCCCTTGCCACCGCTCGGACGTCCACTTCCCGTGCATTTTTCGGTTTTGTGCGTTTCAATTTCGCACGATGGTCCAGAATATGAGCATTTTCTTAGGGTGCAGGGCTCAGGGTGAAATCCATGTGGGCTTTTGTACCTCGAGAATGGATCCGTCCTGTGATTCGCCTTTTGCAAATTCAAACCTCGAAAATCAATCGAAACGGCATTTCAGATTTCACCCTTTTGCCCTCCACCGAGCTGCGGGCGGCGCGTCAAGGCAAGATTCCTCTGGTGTCGTGGCACTGGCGGTCGCTGCCGCCAGGCGAGCTGGTGCACAGTGGCGCTGGAGCGCGGTCTGGCATGTCTTCCTACAGGTGGATCTTGTAAGAAAAATGGAAAATAGTCAAAACATACTCCCAAATAGCCAGCAAATACTCGAAACATCGTCCCCAGACTATTTTTTCGACGATTTTGAATGTTCCTCCTGTAGAGGGACGTGCCCGACTTAACGTTGGACCGCGGTCGAGGCCTGGCTTGGGCCGCTGCCGCCGGGCGAATCGATGCACAGCGGCGCCGGAGGGAAGGGGGAGGGGGGCCGCAGATGGCTGGGCGGAGCATGGACGGTAATTACGGTGGCCGCACCAAGTGGTGAGTCAATCGGGGATGGACAGACCCCCCTTGAGTAAAACGTGGTGTAGTGAAAACGACCTCGGGCCCAAACCTGGCGGGCGTAAACCTGGAAAATGACGGCCGCGGCGCCCTCTCGAGAACCGGAAACGGATAATTCACTCATCGGCGTGTCTGGGTGGGGGGTTCTGTCCACCCCCGAGTCACTGGGGACTCGGAGTGAACTCACGGCTTTGGGACTCGGGTCGTTCTCCGAGGATGTCTCGGGTCATGGGGGCCTCCGAGGCCGAGGCTGCCGCCCTCTGCGGCGAACTCGGGACGGGCAGGCCTTCAAGCGAGGCGCCCTGGACACGCGAGCACGCAAGACTGCAGGGTGCTGGGCACGGGAAGAGGCGAGCGCGCGCGCCGACGCTGAGCGGCGGGCAGCCGGTGGAAGGCAAGCCCAGACCGCAAGCGGGATGCCTGCACCCGGCGGCCTCCCCCCTTTGAAGGGGAACTGGGACACACAAACAAATACACACCAACAAAAATATCCCCCATATTTTCATATATTTTCTGGGTTTCTGTTTTCCCCCCCACTTCCCATATTTCCAACATTTTGTCTGTGTGTTTTTTCCCCTCCTAACCCTTGCGTCATCGGTGGTGCCCGCTCTGCCTGCGACGCCCCTCCCTGGAGATATGTCGGGCGGGTCCCCCTACAGGGGGATTTCCGACGAAAATTAAAACATACCCCCAAAATACCCCCAAAATGTCAAAAAATAGTCAAACAATCGTCCCCTGACTATTTTTGGACTATTTTTGAATATCCCCCTGTAGAGGGACAGGCCCGACTTAACCCTAGAGATCCGGCGTCTTGATCTTTGCCATGACCGGGGCTGGGCTCTCGTCCTGAAGCGTTTTTCTGAGGGTCCCCGGGCCTGGCGAGGGCCCCAGAGGCCGGAAACGGCGGAACGTCTCCGTCATAATCTGCTCAACCAGTTGGGGCCTCTGGGGCCTCTGGGTCTGGCACACGCTCCGCGCCGGCGCGCCCTGCGAAGCCAAGCCAGCCGCTGGTCGACGGCATTGATGACTGGCGCCTCGAAGTGCACGCTCCTCTCCAGCGCGGAGGCCTCGTCCACCATCGCCTGGGCAACGCGTGTGTCTTGCCACTTGCCACATGTAGCCTGCGCGAGCTACAACAAGCATCTATGATAACACGTCTCTCGTTGAAAGCTTAACGACTTCTGCCATCCTTCGACTCGCGCCAGAGCGGCCGCAATTTGCTCCCCAACTGTCCCTGAAGGTCTCTGGGTTTGCCTGGATTTTCCTGGATGTACCTGGATTTGCCCGGATTTATCAGCATTTACCTGAATCAATCCGGATTTATCTGGCTCGATCCCCACAAGTCGACTGGCGA
Source organism: Prorocentrum cordatum (assembly GCA_963575745.1). Lineage (NCBI taxonomy): Eukaryota > Dinophyceae > Prorocentrales > Prorocentraceae > Prorocentrum > Prorocentrum cordatum. The sequence goes on along the minus strand of CAUYUJ010012381.1, from coordinate 424,478 downwards.
AAAGTCGTCAAACCCTTAGGGAGTCTCGCTACAATAAATCGAGAGGCACGCTCTTTGTCGACCTTGAGCTTCGTCAGGTGCCACGTGGGACTCCGGGCCCACCAGGGGATCTAAGACATGCCTGTAGGGCACCCACTGGCAGGCCACTTTCTCATCTCATAGGCCCACTGTGCGCTGTCTGCCCATTGTCGCTACGGATCGTCCACAGGCTCTGACCGCCCGCATGCCCCGCGCGTCCTCCGCCAAACCCGAATGCGAGCCTGTTTCAAACTGAGATGCTCCACTCCTCGCGGCGAACACTTGCAACTCGAAAGCGGCGCAAAGCACTTGCGAACCGTGCCTTCTCCCATCATGAATCCCTCTCGTTCTCCTCCCCACCAGGAAAGCAGTGACGGAGCTCCTGGGCCTCCGTGAAGGTCCAGACTTGCCCATCGACGAGAAACTTCTTCTGCAGCTTGCACACCTGCGCGAAAGGAGGCCACGTATCTCGCAGCGCGAGGCGGGGACTGCCGACTGCAAACCGACGCCCCTCGCTACCGTCGCAGGCTCAGTGCCCACCCGGCACGGTCGCATGGCAATCCGAGCGCCCAGCTGCCTGGCTGATCACCACATGGGATGCCTCTCTTGTGCCGCCCAGCCCTCGGCCCAGAGCCCCGATGGGCCTGCGAGCCCAGGGCGGAGCCATCCGTTCCCCAAGCTGGGCGGACCCCTTGGCGTCTCGCCTGGGCCCAGGAGCCAGCGGAGTGCGGACCCGGCGGCTTCCGGCCCTGGCACGGTGGTGCCAATGACCGCTGGCGCCGAGAAGCGACACACGCCTTGCCTGGCATCGGAGAGGCCGCGGAGCTTCCCATGGGGACCTTCTGGCTGCAACCTCGTGGGGACCTCTTGCAGCCCTCCTCACTTTCAGCCTTCTCCGGCCGCAGAGCCTCCTTCCACCACCTGCAGCCCCTCAAAAACCTCTGGCAGCTCCTGTCATCCGCAATATCCTCGGGCCAGCCCCCTTCCCTCCCACCGGATGGGAAACACAAGCGGAGCGATTATCGGATGCTGGATCCTCAGATGTGGATCTGGTAGCACCCTGCAACTCATGAATCTTTCATGTCGTCATGGAATGGAGTACCAAGTTCGCGCGTGGTCCGTCGCTCCCGTCTGTACTTGCTGGCCCCATCGCCTCAACTCAAGAGACGCAGGGATCAATGGAAGATAAAAAGTGGAAAGCGCCTGCGCGGCGCCTTGGTCTGCAAATTCCACAAGCGCGAATGCCGCGCCGTTGGCATCCGAGTCGATCCTGAGGTTCTTCACCTGTGCGTGGCGGTGGGCTAAGTGAATCGAGGAAAAGCAACCCGCACAAACATAAACTTTTGAAGGTCCCTGGCGCGCGGAGCGCGCCAGGGGCGGCGCCGGAGGCGCCAGAGGGGCCCTAGCGCAGATCCGAGAAATCCGCGCGGAACTCCGAACGTTTATCTATACGCAATTTTTCTTCCTCGCGCAAAGGACCAGAACACTAGGGACAGAATGGTCGACCCCTTGAGGTCTACCCACTCCCCGGTGCCAACTTTTCATGCCGAGTCGTTTCTGGAGGTCCCATAGCCCGGCGTGGGCCCTCAGAGGCCGAAAGCAGCAAAAAGCCCCCCCCCGTGATTCCTTCACGACGAGCAGAGCAATGGGGCCCCTGTTCTCCAGCCTTCGGTCGGCAAGACTGCATGACTCCTTGACAAGCTGCGGCCCGCCCTGCCTGTGCCGTGCTCGCGCGGTGGCCTGTCGTCCGCCACATTTCCATTGATTCGCATGTGGCGCTCGCATCGTCGTCGTCGTCGTCGGCGTCGTCGTCGCCGTCGTCCCAAACCACTCCCAACCTGGACATTACCCGGCCACTCCCCCATCCCCCGCGCGTTTCCATTAGAGGAACAGGAGCCGAACGAACAGTCAGGAGTCGCCGCCAGGGGGGCCCAGCGCCGATCCGAGAAATCCGCGCGGAGCTCCGAATGTTTATGCTTATCTTTCTTATTCGATCCATGTGATTCGCATACGGCGCTCGCTCCACCGTTCAAGCTATGACCTGCTTCGCAGTCTTGGGCGTAAAGAACCTTCAGTGGTTCGTCGCTTTGCCACCGCTGTCGTTCAGCGCGCCAGTAAATTGGAACATGTGGCTTCAGCGTGTCACACGGCGCGCTTCGCGCGCCAGGGAAGAGGGGTCGAGCGCCTCTTCGATGTTTGCCGCTTTGTGGCACTCAGATGTGCAGAATTCGTTGCGACAACTCCCAACACACCAACACTCCTGACCCCCCCTGGGCAAATAAAGAAGGAAAGAGAAGGATGAGGAGGAAGAGCAGGAGGAAGATGGAGGAAGCAGGAGGGAGGAAGGGGAGGGGGGAAGAGGAAGCGTATCATGAAAGAGGCGCTGGATGAGGAAGGCCCGCCTGCTTCCAGGTGGCCCGCTCTGGAAACCTTGGGCCCCCTAAAATACTGCCGTCTGCGGGGGGGGGGGCACCTCTCGACTACCCGTTGTTCAAAGATGGGGTCCTGAGGGATGGGGTCCTAAGGACGAGGTGCCTCAAACAACGTAAATCCTGTCTTGGATCCCTGTCTATCCTTAGGTTTAGGTCGGGCATGTCCTCCTACAGGCGGATTTTGGACGAAAAGTGGAAAAGAACCAAACAAAATGCAAAAATAGCTCCAGATGGTCAAACAATCGTCCCAGGACTACTTCCCGACGATTCCTGAACATTTACTCCTGTAGAAGGACGAGCCCGACTCAACCTTATGCCCCCATCCCTCAGGACCTCATCTTTGGACCACCGACTTTGGTGCGCGGCGCTCGCCGATCGCCGCGTGGGATGCCGCCACACAGCGGCCTGCGTGCCCCTGGGCGCTTTCGGCCTCCGGCCGCCTCCCCCCAGCGGCGCGCAGCGGGGGGGTCTTAGGGGGAGGGGGGAAGGCTCCTTAGAAGGGGGCTGCTTCTGATCGGGGGCGCGCAAACATGGATTAGCGATCCATGGATTTGGCGCGAGGTCGCCGAATCCATGGATCGGGGGAGGTGTCCTCCCCAAAATGGGGCCGGTGCCGCCTCGTTCGGCGGAGGAAATCCGCGAGCTCCTGTGGAAACGGGGCCCGTCGCTAATCCACGTCCCCTTGATCTATGCTTGCGATCGCCTGATTCTTGAAAGGCGCCGGCCTTGCGCCTCCCGAGGAGCAGGGGTGCTGGACCCGGCAGGGGGTCAGCCGGGGTGCTTTTCGTCTGGGGCCCCCCAGGGGCCGCCCCGCGCGCGCGAACTAGAAATACTGTTAAGTAGTCACCGGAGACCTTAGCACGCCTCTGGCCCGTTGGGCCGGCGAATTGTCATTTTTCGTCCCAAATCCCCCTCTGGGGGGACAGGCCCGACCTGGCGCCACGTGCGGAGCGCCAGGGGCCCACAGCTGGCCGCGGCGGGCCCCGGCCGCGCACGGGCTCCCCGACCGCCTGGTGGGTGCAGGTCCTCCTCGGCCCGCGCGTCGAGGCCGCCGCCCTCCCAGAAGCCAAGCTGCCACGGGAGCATCTGCCCCACTGCTTGTCTTGAGGGATGAAAAAACGGCCCTACCCTGGGTTACAAATGCGTGGTCTGTGAACCTCCTGGGAACCCCCAAAGCCTAGAGCCGCCAGGACGCGGCACATCACGCAGGGTTTACCCTGTCAGCCCACAGGAGTTTCAGAGCACAGCGCCTCATAAAGCTTTAGACGCTCGAAATGGGTACCGAAAAAATGGGTACAATGCCCAACAGCAAATGTTGTCCCAAACCAACAGCGGCCGCTGTTGGGCGGGCGGCCTCCTGTCTCGAATGGACACAGGCCGCGGCGGCGTGGACAGCGAGCCCTGTTCAAAATGAACAAGATCCGCTGTTGGGCATTGTACCCATCCTTTCAGCACCCATTTCGTGCGTGCAGAGTTGCTTGTTATGAGAGGAAGAGAACCGTGCACACACACACACACACGCCGATTCTGGCCAGGCCCATCCTGAGC
>CAUYUJ010012381.1:410480-417980 GCA_963575745.1 Prorocentrum cordatum | reverse complement strand
TCTGACTGGTCTGGGGGCCTCCGAAAACACAAAACATGTGCTCATGTCTGGTTCGTGTGGCGTAATCAGGAGGCAGATTCGGCAAAGCTACAGGCAGGACGCTCAGAGCAGCAGGACAGTGGAGGTAGTGATCAACAGCATCACCGAATAAGGCCTGGCAGCCAAAACGACATATCTGGGTCCCTTGACGGAACCTACGTGTTGTTGGCCAGGCATTACAGATCGTCTTGATATACGAGACGGCCGCGAAGGGGCCAGCACGCTTGACCAGGAAATGAATGCACCTGAAAGCAGCATCAGCGACTTCCCAAGGAGCCTCGGGCCAGAAGTATCGAATCCGCGGCCCAAGGAGGTGTGCAATGGGAGGAGCCACGCGCTGAGATCTCAGGAGCCTGAATACTTTCTTCTGAACTTCGTGCACATCATCATCAGCTAGATGAGGGGCAATGGCGACCAGCCTTTTGTAGTTCTCAAGCCAAGTATGAGTGACAGAATGCTGGAGCCAGTGAGGAAGGCGAGGAAGCAGCAGAACGTCAACATCATAATGTTCAATCTGATGGAATCGAATCGAAATGTCATCGAAGACCTTGCTTCGTAGCGCAGAACGAAAAAGAGCAGCACGGTTCTCGCGAGTGATATCACGAGGCACCGTGTCACAGCCAAGCTGATCCATATTCTTCAGCAGTGCAGTGGCGATGGCGTGCCTGGGAGAGGCCGTCAGCCTCTGCAGGGCTGTGTGTTCTGTCGTGGTGACACGCTCATTTGCAAACTAGAACTGCCCAACATGAGATAACGCAGGTTGCGCAGGAACGTTGTAAGCACGAATGTTCTGGATCATGGAAATCTTCAAAGAGCGGATGTGGGCAACCCTCTCGAGCAGTTTAATGCATGGGGCCTTCCAGGATTCATCGGCTCCGTCAACGCCAAGATAAACGCCAATATACTTTGCGCACTTCCCGACGCGAAAGTCCACCACAGATATGCCCAGAGAGACAAACTCATTGATAACAAAGACCGGGTCGGTATCCATGGCAAAGACGATCCAACACTTACGAGAGTTGAGGTGGGGGCCTGTGGCGTGGCTTGTCTGCTGCATCCAATCAATCACAACAGGCGCTGATTTAGAGAGGTCAACAGAAGCGATGCCAATGTCATCAGCTCAGGCAAGAGGATAAGCAGGATGGTCTTCCAGTCGGCGCCGAAGACCACGTGCAACAGGGTCAACAATTAAGACAAATATCACGGAAGAGAGAGGGCGCCCTTGCTTCATTCCACGGGAAATATGGAATCCTGGGAATACGGGGCCACAAAATGCGACGGATACGTATATGTTGCTGTACAGCATGCGGATGGCATTCGCGATCTTAGAGGGCGCCCCGAGACCGTCCAAGACCCTGAAAATCCAGGAGTGATGAACCGAAGGAAACGCAGCAGCAATATCCAGGAAGAGCATGCCAGGATACCTGAGGCCACGATAGCAGGCCCATTCAACCACCCAAGACTCCAGTTCAGCGACATTGTCCAAGGGATTGCGGCCTCCAATGGACCCCCGTTGACACGACACTACGGAATGCTGGGCTTGTGTTTGGAACGGGACCGCGAGGGCAGTAGAGATCACCTTGTTGCCCGTGTTGCTAAGTGTGAGCGTGCGGGTCTGCTTGGGTTCCAAGATAGATTTAGCCTCACCGTCAGCGACGTCAACCTTAGGTAGGACAGCAAGTAAGCCATGATTAAAGCCGAGAGGGGGAGCATGACCACGGAGTAGGGCAGCATAAGCTTGATGCAGACACTGATGTACCATGGGGCCTCCATTTTTCCACCCGCTGTAAGGGATGCCGTCGGGGCCAGTGGCAGAGTCCTTCCTGCCCATGATAACGGACCGAAGCTCAAACTCTTCAAGCCCCCAAGAGATGTCGGGAGAAATCTGTTGAAATTCACGGCCTAATTCGGCGAGAGCGTGGGGGTCAACAAAAGGAGGAAGAGGGGGAGCACGATGTTCTTCGCCCCAAGGCTCGGCTAAGTTCTTTGCAGGCTGCTCAATCGACGGCGGCGCAGAGTCAAGCGGGTCTCCAACCGCAAAAGTGGCGAGCTTACGTCTCTTCACCGGCCACGAGCGAAGAATGGCTTGCATCCTAGCTTGCTTGGCAGCATCAGTATGACCAGCGGGAATAGTACATTCATTAATCATCATGTCAGATATCATGTCAGCGTTGAGGGCCATAAAGTATTCATGAAATCCTTCGCAGTCAAGGTAGAACATGTTGTGCAAGTCGTAATAATTGCGAAGATAAGGATGAGCATGAAGGCAAGCATGCAGATGTACGCGCTTATGGGCGCGAGCAGCACGCATAAACCTGAGGCAGACGGCAATCTTTTGACGACCGTCACTCGGCCCCCGACGGTAGAGCTGGCTGGCCAAAGAGTCCCGTGCAACGAACATGGCCGCCTTGCATTCCTGAAGGCGATCAAAAGGGGCGTCACTCAGCTCATACTCACTCAAGACACTCTCGACCAGCTCTGGAAAGTCAGGGTGCGAAGTAACCCATCTCGGCAGAGACGGAGGGCCCGCCCCAGGGGCAACCTGGACGAAAACAGGAACATGGTCAGAACACCCGTGTCTGTCGTGAGCGAGCCCTATGACATTAGAACGTGCGTGCCAGTCGAGCATCCCGGCTGTCGGCGCTGACCAGTAAATGCGGTCGAGACGGCATGCAGATAAGACAACATCACCAATAGAAGTACGATGAGTGGGTTCTTCTTGGGGTACCTCTGCGAGTTCACCAAAGAGGCTAGAGAACCTGTGAAGGGTGATGCTGTCATCAGGAGGTATGGTGATGCTGCCGTCAACAGCCTGCCTAAACTCGTCGAGCTCAGGAAAGTTCCAGTCGCCGCCGATGCAGGCAAGAGCCTGCCCAGGTGCAGGAACAACGCGCCTGAGCTGCTGCGGAACTCGATATGCTCCGCCAGACGATAAGGCAGGGTCTACATGCACATTGCCCAGAACGAGCTGACCAGCTGGACCAGCAATACGGAGAACCAAGATCCTCCCAGGGGCGACGGGGACCACTCGAGCGGCCGAGAACTTGTGAAAGAACTTTTTCGAGATGGATACAACGACGCCCCCAGCATTCGGGGTGCTGCAGAAACTGCCGATATGATAATGAGAGGGGAAGTCCCACCGAAGAGTCTCCAGATCATCAAACGTACCATGTGTCTCCTGCGTGAATGCGATCATGTATTTCTCGACGAGGTTTCGAAAACATACGTGCTTGCGGCGCTGACGCTGATGACTGGCATGAACCGAACCTAGCAAAGCTTGCGAATTCCAGGAAACCACCCCAAGGAACTCTCCACGAATTCAAAATCTTAGCGTGCATGCCAGGGAGCATAAAGGACGGCTCCTCACACGACGAGCAGGATGAGGAGGAGGAGGAGGAAGAGGAGGGCGAGGGCGAGGAAGGGGAGATAGGGGAGGCACGCAGAGGCGCGCTTTCACTGCGCGAGCACCCGCACGTGGTCGTCCACGTCGCTCGCCAGTGCTGCAGGCCACTGTCGAGGAACCAGCTGCCGTGTCCCATAGTACTGCATCCTAGCGCTGCTTGGAAATCATGGCAGCGACCCTCTCAGCCAGCGCGTCGATGAAGGCCGGCTCGAACCCGAGGTCGTGCATGTCCTTCTGAGGGGTGATGTTGAAGGTGCCAAGCTCGCCCTCGTTCTCCATGATCTTGACCAGGTCCCAGACATCCTCCGTGGCAGAGTTTGACAGGTGGAGAACGCCAGCGAACGGGCTCGACCCGAGGCGCATGGACTGCTGCCAGAGGCCCTTCGCCTTCATCTCATCCATGATGAGCTGCCAGCACTGTCCAAGGGCGAAAGAGCGCTGTCGAATCGGCAACGGCTGATCCCAGCCAACACGTAGTGGGTAGACTCTCCCCTCGCGGGGGTCAGTCCAGGTAAGGAATGCTGGGTCAGCTCCGGTGGCGGCGTGGAATAGCTGAGCGTCATCCTCATCATCAAACTGAATGCTGTAGCTGAACTTGAAATTCTGAACCTGCGCTTTGCACTTATCTTTGTACTCGCGGTCAATCTTTGACTTGATCACCGAGAAGTGATTCTGGAAGGAAGAGGCCATCCGCTTCCTCGGGAAGCCTCGGATCCATATCTTTTTGCGATTACGAACCTCCCCAGTGGCAGCAGGACGAGTCGAAGGGCGAGCAGAAGAGGGCGCGAAGGAAGACCAAGGGTCACTTCGCTGTGAGGTCGCACTGCCAGGAGAAGTACTGCTCGGGTTGGACGGACGGGATGCGATGAGACCCTCCAGCTTCTCGACGCGCGCAGCAAGCTCAGCGTCAGGCAGGGAGACAGGACGGACACGACGTGGGCCACCGTAGGGGTCGGTCATCGCGTCATCTTCATCTTCCAAGTCAATCGGGCCACAGGTGTCGACGGCCACGCGCATCTCCATGGTAGCCATGCGGGCCTGAATGCCCTGAAGCTGCTCACGAAGTTCGGCGACCTCTCTGCTGAAGGTGTCCATCCTCGCACTCGTGTCGGCGTCAACCTGCTTGATCAGCGCCATGTTGTTCGAAATGCCACTGGCCAATGTATTGATCTGGTCCTGCACAGGCTTGAACTCAGCCTGCAGGAGCTCTCGCATAGCATTAGCATCCAGTGCCATGGCTGCAAGAGCGATTGCCCGTACAAAATGTGGGGCCCCCTCAGCAGGGGAGGTGAAATCTGAAAGGTGACCGCCTGGATCTGACCCCAGGAACGCTCCGAGAAGGGAGCTGCCTCAACTCAATGGGGCCTGTCCCCACTTGAGCCAAAATGGCAACGGAGGGGGAGGAGGAGGAGGAGGAGGGGGAGGAGGAGGAGGAGGAGGAGGAGGAGGAGGAGGAAGAGGAGGAGGAGGAGGAGGAGGAGGAGGAGGAGGAGGAGGAGGAGGAGGACGGGGAGGAGGACGAGGCGCTTCCCGCCGCGGTGGCCGCAGCCCGAAGCGGGGCGCCGGGCGGGGCCTCTCCGAAGGAGCTCGTGCACATGCTGCGCAGCGCCTCCGGGTCGACCCCTCCTTCGGTCCTGCGCTCGGGCAGGGGGCGCCGGTGGCTCCCTCTTTCGAGTGGGGGGTCGACTGCATTTTTTTTTGATCTCAACGTCCTCTCTGCCTGATGGTCGAGCACTCTGGCGGCAGGTAGCAATGCAATCGGCCAAGGCTTTGGGTCGAAAAGGGCGGGCCCATGTGGCGCCGACAGGAGCAATCGGTTCGAAATGCTCTGCCATGCGTCCCGTCGCCGCTGCCAGCCAAAAGCGGGAGATCCGCTGGCGGCCAGAAACACCTTCCTCCATCCCCCGGGGATCGACTACAGACTTGAGTTACCCCAGAACTGATTTGCTTGTCGAATCCACGAAGAATACGTCGAATGCTCGCACATCTACGTCCAGTCGACGTACTTCCCTCGTGCATTCGACGACATTTTGAGTTTTGGGGTACATCGATTCTGTAGTCGATCACCTATTCGACTCTTCTCCCGCCCCCCTTTCCGCGCCTGTCCCTGGGGTCCTGGCGTCGCATTGCTTCCAAGGCGGGCGTTGTCGTGCGATTTCTGGCCCAGGGCCCTCGCGGACCGAGGCGGCTCGGCAGCTGCCGGAGGGTGGGGCCTGGGGCTCTGGCCGTGATCTTCACGATTGTTTGCTTTTGTCGCGTCGTCGGAACTCAGGGCGCTCCCTGTGGTGGCGCGCACAGAGGGGCAGGGGGGAAGGTGGAAGCCTTGTCAGACGGAGGCTGCTTCTCAGATGTCGCTGGCCTTACTTCTATAGATGAGGCCCGCGCCTTCTAAGGAGCAGGGGTGCTTCGAAGAAGCCTTCCCCCTCCCCCTACTCCCCTCTGCGCTTGGCCGATCCCTGCTCCCCCAGAAGATGAAACACAAACACGAACATGAACTCTCGGATGTCCGCACGGACTTCTTGCAACGGCGCTGGGCCCCCTTCCCGGGCGCGCGGAGCGCAATCTCTCTCTCTCTCTCTCTCTCTCCCCGACGATCCTGGCGAAGGCGCCGTCGGCAGAGGCTGACTGGGCCCTCTGACCGAAGTGGGGAAGAACTGCGCCGTGCGCCAGGAAGGGGGGGTCCAACGCCGATCCAAGAACTCCGCGCGGACATCGCCTGAGATCCGACGACGGAAAAATGCAACATCTTGAAGAGTGACGACTGGAGCCCTGGACCCACCCTTTCTGCGCCTTTTCCGAGCCGGATCGATATGCCAGGGTCCCGGGGCCCGAAACCTGGCGAACACGCCCGTCCCGAACAGCGTGAAACGCCAAGATCTCAGGGTCCGAATGTGCTTGCACGACTGCTTCACTGTCCGCCTTCTGGGCCGACGGCGCCATCCCGCCAACCGGGCGCCAGAGCACCCTTTGGCGGCGCGCACACGGGGGTGGGGGGAGGGGGGAGGGCTTCTTAGAAGGAGGCTGCTTCTTAGAAGGCGCCGGCCTTACATCTATAGATACGGCCCGCGCCTTCTAAGAAGCAGGGGTGCTTCTAAGACACCCTCCCCCCTCCCCCCCACCCCCCTCTGCGCGTGGCTGAGACCCTGCGGCGAGGTCGGGCTCGCGAGCGGCACGGCCCACCCCTCAGCGCCTGCCGAGCGGGCCGCCGCCTCGGGACGGGCCGCCCTGCGGTGGATCCTGGCCGAGCCGCGGGAGGCCTGGCTCGGACAGCACGTCGGCATGCCCAGATCCCCGCGCGCCAGGAGAGAGCCCAGACCTCTGGCGTCTCGACACGTGGGGACGGGACCCAGGCATGCGACGTCCTGACTTTCTCAGGACGGCGTCCCCGGAAGTCCCGACCCTTTCCCCGGGGCCGGTTCTTCGTCCTGAGTCGTTTTTTGGCGGTCCCGAGGCCCGGCGAGGGCCCCCCGAGGCCGAAAATAGGCAAACACCTCCCGTCCTGATATTTTTGCGACGCGATCATGTCTGGGAAACTTTCATGGTTCCAGCCTCTCGGGGCCCTTGCTGGGGCCCCAGGACCGTCAGAAACGACTCGGGCGGAAAGACCGGCCCCGGAGAGGTGGTCCAGAGGTCGGGGGCCCGCTTCGCCAACAAATCGAGACGCCCGATGTCTGGGGAAGCTTTCGGCTATCTTCGGCCTCTGGGGACCAGGGCTGAACCTAAACGGTGTTTTTGTTTTCGTTTTGTTTTCGTTCTCCCTCGCTTCTGTCTCGAATCCGCCTCTGCCGCAAAACGAGGTCGAAACGAAAACGGCCCACGAAATCACCAAAAACACCGTTTAGGTCCAGCTCTGCTGGGGACCCTCACCGGCCCCTCGGTCCGTCCAAAAGCGGCTCGCCGCGATGAGAAACCGGTCCGCGGGAAAGGGTCCAGGCAGGACTCCGCGGGGTCCACGCAGCGAGCAGGTTACGACGTCGGGGGTCTGGGCTGATGGCCTGGCCCTGCGCTGGCTGCTCTTCACTTCCCTCCCTCGTTTCCGGGCGTCGGATGGAGATCAC
>CAUYUJ010012381.1:392980-407980 GCA_963575745.1 Prorocentrum cordatum | reverse complement strand
AGCAGCAGCATCAGCAGCATCAGCATCAGCATCAGCATCAGCATCAGTAGCAGCAGCAGCATCAGCAGCAACATCATAACTATCATTATCACCTCCCTCCTAGCCTGTCCCCCCCCCGTGCACCGCCGCACTCCTTTGGCGCGGGCCAGCGCGCCACAATGGCCAATAATCGTGGCGCGGGCGCCCAGGCAAGCCCCCCCCCCTCCCGAACGATCGAGGGGGCGAAGCGGTGCGGGGGAACGTTCGGGGGGACTGGCTCAGGGGGGGGAGCGTCGACCTGGAATCGGCAATGCATCGCCTATAGATCGGCAATACAGTCAAAACGTATAGTAAGGACGCGTGGTAAGGACGCAAGACCCTTGGAGGCCGAAGTTGGGATTTTTTAGGGCGGCGGGCGACCAGTGATAATGGCAAGGACGGGCCTCAGACGCAAGGACACAAGGGTACTCGAGATGAAGGCGCGCGTCCTTACTAGGCGCGTTGACTGTACATCGCCGATGGATCGGCAATGGGCCCCCGATAGCGAATCTGCACGCTCCAGGGCTGGGTGTTGGCTTTCAGACGCCCATCGGCGATCCTTGGGCGATGGAGGGTCGTTGCGTCCCTCGCCTGGGCCTACCCACCCCTAACGTTGCCCCCTGAAAGAGGAGGGGCACCGAAGGAGAGGTTCGTCGGGGGCGCGCAAACAGGGATTAGCGATCCTTGGATTTGGAGCGCAGTGGTCAAATCCATGGATCGGGGGAGGTGCCCTCCCCCAAATGCGGCCGGTGCCGCCTCGCTCGGCGGCGGAAATCCGCGATTCCCGATGGAAACGGGACCCGTCGCTAATCCACGCCCCCTTACAGTTGGGCTGCTGAAAGAAGGAACGCTAAATGAGGAACGAAGCCCCTTCTTTGCCCCTGTAAGCGCCTCCGTGCCACAGGAGGGCAAGAGGAACAGCACTGGAGGAACCTTAAGGAACATCGAGCCCCTTCCGAACCCAAACTGTTCCTTATTTCAGCGTCTTGACTGTAATCCATGTTTGCGATCGCCTGAGAAGAAGGAGGGGTACCGAAAGCGGGGCCCGGTCGGCTGCTTGCAGGCCAGTCTCCTCGGGCGCTTGGGAGGAGGCGAACAAAAAGCGCGCGCGCGCGCCTCGAGGCGCGTGCTGGGCGCCAGGGCTGCGGCCGGCTGCACGGAGCAGCTCTGAGGGGGTCCCGGGGCACTCAGAGAACTGAACACGGATCTCAGGCTTCCCAATTTTTGTTGTTGTTGTTGTTGTTGTTGTTGTTGTTGTTGTTGTTGTTGTTGTTGTTGTTGTTGTTGTTGTTGTTGTTGTTGTTGTTGTTATTTTTGGGATCTTCGTCGCCCCCCCACTTCCCATACTCTTGCGTCTTTTCGTGGGCATCGACGATTGCTTGTGTCTGTGTGTTCTTCTCCCTCCTGAAGCTCTGGCAACCCTCCTCTCCCCCAGCCCCCCCCTTGCGGACCCATGCGCGCGCCAACGTCCCAGCCTGGCCCTCCCACATTGCTCACGTCGCCGCGGCTCACCAAACGAGCGCGTTCTTCGCGCACAGGACGTCCGTGACCGTGGGGCCCTCGAGGAAGCCCAGCTCGCCGGCGATGCTCCCCTCCGAGTTTGAGGCGGACATGCACGCCTCCCACACCGCCTTGGAGTCGTCTGCGCTGCAGACCGTGAACTCGCAGTTCACGTGGAGCTCGTCTTTTTCTACGAGGGTGTACATGCACGAGCGAGTGTTCTCGTGAGGGAGCGCGAGGGGGATTGCGGCGCCCAAGACCACCCTGGCGGCGTTCTGTAGGGCCTGGAGCTGCGAGCTCACCGCTGCGGTGTCGATGTCGGTCGTCGATTTCACGTTGAAGCGGACGGTGATCTCGTGGTCCGTGCCGTTGTAGCTGCCGATTCCCGTCGCCGCCGTCCCGTTCGCGTTCTCCATCATCTCTCTGAGATTCTCGGAGCACTTCGTGGCGTCCTCGACGGAGAACCCGCTGCCGGCCGGCTGGACGTAGCACGGCGGTTCGACCGTCTCAGCTTCCTCGGTCGTCTCATTTTTCGTCGTCTCATTCTCCGCACCCGCCGCCGCCACCTTGCTCACAAAGTCGAGCACTCTGGCGCTCTGCCCGCGCGGCGCAGCTGGTCTCAGCGCGCTGGTCCCCTCCCCAGCGCCAGCCGCCACGGAGCAGACAGCCCCCACGAGCAGCGCGGCTGCGCAGAGGGCCGCCGCGGCGCGCCAGGGCCGCGGCGGCGAGGGTGCAGCTCCGAGCGGCTCCTCGGCGGCGTCGCTCTGCGGCTCGGCGAACAGCCGGGCGGCGGCGTACCCGGACATCGTCTGCAGCGCGATCGCGCGTGGGGGAACTCGTGGAAGTCGGGGCGCGAGGCGGCGAGGGTGCAGCGCGGAGCTGACGTCCCTCCAGGCTCGGGTGGCTTGCTTGAGACAGAAGCGGCTGTGGGTCACAGAGACACCGTGGGCACAGCTTCATCAGATCCTGCGTTTTTTAAGATGCCTCACGCGTTCGGATGAAATTCCAAAACAGCTCTAAGAACATATCTATGTGCTCGCGGGGCGCAAGCTGCGCACGAACAAGGAGCACTCACCCACAATGACTAGTACGATTCTAAGCTCTTGGGCCAACTGGCCCAAGACACCCACTCCTGTGCTCTTTCATGGCGGCATAACGCGGAGCCCCTATCCGCCCCCAGACATGCGACGTCCTGATTTTTTCAATTCGGCGTCCCCGGAAATCCCGACCTTTTCCCTAAGACCGGCTCTTCATCCTGCGTCGCTTTTGGACGGTCCCGGGCCAGGCGGAGGCCCCAAGGCTCCGAAAATAGCGAAACACCTCCCGTCCTGATTGTGTAACGGCACGATCTCGCCTCTCCCTGCTAGAAGGCCGCCGGTTCCTCTCCAGGCCAGCGATGTGCACCGTGCGCAGCCTCTGCTCCTCCTCGGCCTTCGTCAGGCGCTTGAGGTACTCTCTCTGCAGCTCCTCTGGCGAGAGCAGCTTGACGGTGAGGTCGTCGAACTCCTCCTGCGCTCGCTTCTCGATCCCCCGCGATCCGCGCACCCTCCCGGAAGACGGAGGGAGGGACGAGGACGGAAGGAAGGGGAGGGGAAGGAAAAGGACAGAGGAAGGTTATGCAGGGAGTGTGAGGAGGAACGGGATCAACAACCTTTTTGTTTGCTTGTGTTAGCCATATCCTAAGATGGGCTCTTGTTATTACCTGGACCAGACGCCTGCGACTCAGTCATACCTCCCTCTCCCTCCACTCATCCTCTTCCTCACTCAGACTCACTCATATTCATACTCACTCGCACTCAGACTCAGCCATACTCAGACCCACTCATACTCAGACTCACTCACCTTCAGAGTCATTCACATCCTCTTCTTCCTCACTCAGACTCACAAATACTGAGACTTTCTCACAAACAGACTCATTCACATCCTCCACGTCCTCACTCAGGATCACTCATGCTCAGACTCACTCGCACTCAGTCTCACTCATGCTCAGACGGTTCACTCTCATACTCAAGTTCACTCACCATCAGCCTCGCCATCATCATCAGCACCAGCATCAGAATCAACATCAGCATCACCACCACCATCACCATCATCATCACCATCGCCATCACCACCACCATCACCATCACCATCATCATCCTCATCATCCTCACTCATCATCATCATCATCGTCCTCATCATCATCACCATCGTCATCAGCATCAACACCATTTTCATCATCATCACCATCATCATCAGCACTAGCCTAATCATCATCATCATCATCACCATCATAACTATACTACTTCATCATCATCATCATCACCATCATCATCATCAGCATCATCATCAGCATGAGCATCATCACCAGCATCATCATCAACATCACCTTCACCATCACCATCATCACCATCACCATCACCATCACCATCACCATCATCATCATCATCATTATCATCAGCATCAGCGCCAGCATCAGCATTTGCATCATCACCACTAGCATCATCAGCATCATCATCATCATCACCATCATCATAATCTTCATCATCACCATCACCATCATCATCACCACCATCATCATCATGATTATCGTCATCATCATCATCATCATCATCGTCATCGTCATCGTCATCGTCATCATCATCATCATCATCATCACCATCATCACCGAAACCATTAGCCAGAACATGGTTAACACTATCACCACAATCGTCGTCGTCGTGCAGTCGGTGAGGTGTTCCAGGACAAGCCCTTCAGAACATCAGGCCGACTGCGCGCGTCGGGGGGCATCTTGGACGTGTGGGAGACTCGGGAGGGCCGTCGGGAGTGAAAGATTTTGGACTCCTGGAGGCCTCTTGGGGGCATGTTGGGGCCGCCGTCTGGAGCTGTCTTGTCCGGGGCCGTCTGGAGGCCATCTGGGGTCGTCTTGGCGGACTCGAGGGGCGTCTCGAAGCCATCTTCAGCGGTCTCGGAGCCATCGTGAAGGGTCTTGGGGGCCCCAGTCGACCGTATTGGGCCTCTCTGCGGTTCCTGGAGGGTCATTCTTGGATCATCCTGAGGCCTCAGAGGCCCCACGGAAGCGAAACTGCGAAATCTTGAAACATCTGTGATTTCCCTCGGGGTTTCCAAAACGATTTTCGACTCCTGGGAACCTTTTGGAGGTCTCTTTGACGCCTCTTGGGGTCCTGGGGCCGTCTTGAGCTGTCTGAAGCGGTGTGGAGGCCATCTGGGGCCTTGTGGGCTCATCTTGGGGCCCTGGTCCACCCATGGAGGTTCCAAACGCCTGGTTTTAGACCCAGGAGCGCGTACACCGTGTTATAGGTATATACGCTATATATATAAACCACACATATCTATATATATGTCGGCTTGATGCCCAGTATACATGTATGTGTATGCGCAAGCATGTACATTTGCACACAAACAAGCCGGTGGATGTGCGTACGTATGTGTAATCTGACTAGACGCTCGATTTGAGAAGCGCGTTCCGCGCGGCGAGAAATCTTGGCCCGCTGACGTGAACACCTGTGCCGATCCATGGTTTATCTGAAAGTTTTGGGCATTTCCCCCCAAATGTGCGAAACTCCTGCCGTAAGCGCCTAGGCTTATGGAGGCCCAGATGCTCCCGCATGCTGCCTGGAAGCCCAGGCACCACTTTTCATACTCTGGGGCCGACCCAAAGGCTTGGGGGCGGACGCCGGAGGCCCTGGGGCCTGGCCGCTAACTGCCGAAACATTTCTTCTTGGGTCGCCGCAGGGCGATCGACTCCTGCGCAGAATGGCCGAGGCTGGCTCAAACACATACAATTCACAGTGGGCCCTCCGAGTGACAGGGGAAACGTGCCCCTGCCATTCCACGGACCCTCCTAGAAGCCCAGAGCACTGTAAGACGCTTCCTCCCCCCCCCCCCCAGGAACCCTTGGTCGCTGTCTTCAAATGCTTTCGAGTAAGGCTAGCTAGGCCTAAGGTAGACTTAGGGTCGGCCTACGGTAGACTTAGGGACGGCCTAGGGAGGCCACAGTAGACCCAGAAAAAGCCGAGATAGACGGGAGTAGGCCTACAGCTGGCCTGAAGTAGTCCTAGGGGAGGCGTAGGAAGGGCAAGGGTAGACTTACGGTAGGCCTACGAAGGCTGGGGCCAGACTCATGGTAGGCCTAAGAAGGCCTATGGTAGACCTAGGGGATATGTTTCCGAGCTTCTAGAAGAAAGAGGAGTGCCCCCAACACTAGAACCTCCCCACAAGCTCAGCGCGCTGTCAGACGCTGTTAAGGCCTGCTGATCGGTCGGTCGGTCGGTCGTCGTCGGTCGGCCAGGCGATCGGTCGCCGTCGTCGTCGTCGTGGGTCGGGCGGTCGATCGGCCGGTCGTTACCGTCGGTCGGCTGGGCGGTCAGCGAGTCGGTCGGTCGGTCGGTCGGGCGGTCCTCGTCGTCGTCGGTCTTTCTTGGCTGTGGTCGACATCGTCGGCCGGTCGACAATTTAAGGGTGAAATGAAGACCCATGGCTGCGCAGGCACGAACAACCGCAAGCAGAAACCTTCCCCAGATTCAGACGGGGGAGAATTCATCTTTCGACTTGTTCTGTGTGCTTTGTTGTGAAGTGCTGTGTTTCATCCGTAAGGAGCACAGATCAGCAAACCAAAATGGCTCCAGATGAACAATCCGCGAGGCAATCCGCATACAGTCCCCACCTAAACAAAAATCCGCCGATCCGGCGTGTGAGTTTCAAGGAGTCTCAGCTACAGCCTCGAGGCTGAGCCTCAGCCTCTGGGGGGGTTGCCGGGGTGGCTCTGCCGGGGAAGGGGGGGTGGGGGGGGGGGTGCGAGTTTCCGGCGGATGCGTTTTTTGACACCCCTCACAAGGATCGTGGCCTCCGAGGGGGTTCCGAACTCGAGTACCACCCCTCCCGCACCAAGAGGCTCCGAGGAGGCCTCCAAGAGGCCCCAAGGGGCGCAGAAGAGGCCCCCAAGAAGCCCCAAGAGGCTCCCAAGAGACCCCCAAGAGGCCCTCTAGTGGCCCCAAGAGGCCCAAGAGGCCCCCAAGAAGCCCCAAGAGGCGCCCAAGAGGCCCCCAGAAGTCCCAGCCAACCACGAGATCCCAACCAGCATCCATGAGGCCTCTGACCCACCACCCACGCACGGTGGCGGGATAGGCCGACGGCCACTGGATAAATGCTGAGTGAGAGGAGGGGAGGGAAAAAGAGAGGAGGGACGAGGGCGAAGAAGGATCACATCAGTCGGAGCGCCCCGGATCGGCGGCACTGGCCGAAGGCCACTACAATAATCCGCCGTCCCCGTTCCCTGGCCCCGCCAGGCCCGGAGTGCGAAAAGCGCCGCCCAGGTCCAGGCTCTATTATCATGAATTCGAATAGGGCGAGGAGGAGGAGGAAGGGGAGGAGGAGGAGAAGGTGGAGGAGGAGGAGGAGAGGAGGAGGAGGAGGAGGAGGAGGAGGAGGAGGAGGAGGAGGGAGGAGGGGAGGAGGAGGAGGAGGAGGAGGAGGAGGAGGACTGGGAGGAGCCGCCCGCCCGCCCGCCCGCAGGAGCCGCCCACCCGCAGGAGACTCTTTCCAGGCCAGCGTCTTCTAGAATGCTTCCTCGGCCGGTCGCGGTCGGTCGGTCGGTCGCGGTCGGTCCGTTCGTCGGACGGTCGGCCGGTCAGTCAGTCGGTCGTCGTCGTCGTCGTCGTCGTTGGTCGTCGGTCGTCGTCGTCGTTGTCGGTCGCCCAGGCGGTCGGTCGGCGTTGGTCGTCGTGAGTCGGCCGATCGATCGGTCGGTCGTGGTCGTCGTCGTTGGTCGTTGTCTTCGTGGGTTGGCAGGGCGGTCGATCGGTCGATTGTTGTCGTCGGTCGGCTGGCGACTCGGCGAGCTGGTCGGTCGATCGATCGGTTGGTCGGGCGGTCCTCATCGTCGGTCGTTCTTAATTGTCGTCGACGTCGGTCGCTCAGGTGGCCGGTATCCGTCGTCGTCGTGGGTCGATCCGTCGATCGGTCGATCGCTGTTGTCGGTCGGCCGTCTAAGCGGAGAGTCGGTCGGTCGGTCGATCAGTCGGTTGGTCGGGCGGTCCTCGTCGTCGTCGGTCGTTCTTAATCTCACCAGCCCTTTGGGGCGTGAGTGGTTTGGCGAGTTTCCTCTTCCAACCCCCTTCGTCCCCTTCGGGGAGGGGGGTACCCCTCCATACCCCCTCTCCACGACGGGGCGTTTCGCGGTTAGTTGTTGCTTCCAAGATGGCCTCGGCGAGAAGGCCAACATCATTGATTTATACAGCTTCTGACCACATTTTGGCCTCCTGGGGGGGGCGCTAATTTACAATGGCCCCTCCTGCCATCGACCTCCTCCAAGATGGCTCTAAGATGGCCCCCCAAGCTTCCAAGGGTGTTCCAAGATCTCCCAGAAGCACCCAAGACGCCACCGGGACTGCAAAGAGACCGTCAAGACGCCCCAAGAGGACCCCTTGAAGCTCTCGAAAAACATCCGAAGAGACGCCGAAAGGAATCCAAGAAGCCTCTGGCTTTTCTGCTCGTCCTCCTCCTCCTCCTCCTCCTCCTGCTCATCCGCCTATTCCTCCTCCTTCCTCCTCCCTCCTCCCCCTCCCCCTCTCCCTTCTCCACCTCCTCCTCCTCCTCCTCCATCTCCTCCTCCTCCTCCTCCTCCTTCTCCTCCTCCTCCTCCTCCTCCTCCTCCTCTCCTCCTCCTCCATACTCCCCCTCTTGGGGTACGACATCTGATCCACATTCCTGATCAGGGCAACTCGTCTGGGCTTCGTTTCTGGATGGGCTGGTGAGGTTACTTTTTGGTACGCGGGCGCGCGAAGCAAGTCGAACGCCGAGCAAGCTAGGGCGGGCCGCGCCGTAGCGAAGGGGGAAACAACAGCGGAAGGGGAAAAAACAGCGGAAGGACAACAAAAACAGCGGGGGCTGGTGGGTTACTTTTTTGTTCGGCGGCTCGCATGGACAACTCCAGCGAGCGGGATGGTCTCGACAGGGGCGCATGGCGAGAAAATTAGCTGCTGGGGCCCATGGGCCTCGGCAGCGGGTGCACATGCCAGGGACAAAATGACCCTCATTACGACGCAGGCGACCCGAGGGAAAACGCAGGCATCGAACTAGAAAGCGGACGGAGGGAGCGGACGCACAATTGGCGTCAGCTCCGTCCGTGCCGACCGGCGCGCACGGGCGTGGACCACGCCGCGCAGTGGCGGCACAGAGGGGCCGGGGTGGCCGCGCCGTCCAACACGAAGAGGAGGCCACGAACAAGAGAAGCAGGAGCAGGAGAAGGGGGGAACGGGTGGAGGCCTCACTCACAAGGACTCATAGGATGCACTGGGCGCGAGCGACCAGCGCATTCGACCCAGCGGCCTTGTTGAGTCCACGGCCTGCAGCATCCCTGACACTGAAAGTCGGGGGGGAGCAGCTGCAAGCACGGTCGAGTCCCCTGGACCACCCTGCGGGAGGGCCGTGGTGAACTGCCAAAGGATAAACCACTTGTGCAGTAGCTAGAACTCGGAGGCGACGCCCGACGTGGAAAGCACGTCGTCGTCGTAGTCGGCGTACAACGCAGGCAACTTACCGGTCACGGGGACGGGGAACGAAGTTGCGAGCGTCAACCGAGGTAACAGAAGCGGACCTACCGGGCTGGTGGGTTACGCGAGGCGTCTAGACATGTTGTCGACGTCATGGGCCATTTTGGGGCCTGTTGAGCTGTCTTGGGGTTCTCGTGAGGTGTCTTGGTGACATGCTGGAGGCTTTGGACCGTCTGGGGGCCCTCGCCGGGCGATCTTGGGCTCTCTTGGGTTCCTGCTCGCCTTCTGCTGGAACTTTCTTGGAGACCTGTTGGGCCTTTCTTCGGGCGTCATGGGGCGCTCTTGAGGTGTCGTTGGACTCTCCTGTGCCGTCTTGCGGTTTGTTGGGAGCCTTCTGGGGAGTCTTGGGGCGGCCTCGAAAGGTTTCGATGCCGCCTATGGCCGTTCGTGGCCCAGAAAGGCGAGAGCCCCAACGTATTTCAAACACGAAAGGAGAAATCTATGCTTTGGGATTCCTGGGGGCCCTCTTGGGAGTCCTGCAGGGCATTTGTTTTGCCCGCAAAGCCGTCTTCGGGCCGTCCTGCGCTGTCTCAAGACTCTCTCTCTTAAGACCGTCTTGACGCGTTTCTTGGCCCCCATGCCATGCGCATCGCGGGCTGCTTGCTGACCGCCACTATCCATGTTGACACCCTGGGCAAGGCAATCGATGAGGTACGGAAGCTCTGGGCTTGGCAGCTTGGTTGGCTGCCCTCGGCGTCCGAGAAGCACTGTGGCCATGGTGCGCCCACAGGTGGGGGCCACCCCCGCTATTTTCACTTAGGAGGAGGTACATGTGTGTACATACACGCCTCTCTCTATACATATAATATACATACAGATAGAGTGAGAGAGGGAGATCTAGAGAGAGAGAGGGAGAGAGGAGAGAGAGAGAGAGAGAGAACGAGAGATGTATAGACATAGAGATAGAGGGACACAAAGAGAGATAGAGAGACACACACATATACACACATATGCATACTTATATGCATACATATCTAATTATATATAAATACAAACGTATGTGTATATATATATATATATATATACGGGAACAAACAAACGAAGAACGAGAGAGAGAGAGAAAGAGAGAGAGAGAGAGAGAAAGCAAGCAAGGGACAGATGAATGCATCCGATCATGTATTTACAAGAACATGTCTTACTTTCTGGCGATCTGGCCGAGATTTCGCGACAGAAGCGGACTTTCCTGGAATATCACCTCTGGGTAAGTAAACAAACAACGCAATCATCAACTACCGAGAAACTGGAAAGATTCATGGCCAGACTCACATGTGGAACACGCGGAGGCCTCAAGCTGGATACACACGCAGGAATCTGGCGTACCGGACCATACAAGGGCCAAGCGCTGGAACGACATGCGGCCAACAACATGTATGCAGCTCTCGCTCAGGCCAACCACATTGTGTGTACCCAACTTCCTGGTACACGCACTGGTCTGGTGCGCGGCTTGCATGCGATGCGAAAGAGCCAGCCTGCGTGCTTGTGAATTAAGGTCGCTCCGACGAAGGGCCACTCTTATGTGCACGTAGCCGACATGAAAGCATGAACTGGTGCTGTGCATTCGCCTGGTGCGCAGGAGCCAGCAAAAGCAAAGGTCCTCCTTCCCTTGGGACTTCTCTGATGGATTGAGCACCCCGGCTGCGCACGCCACGCCCAATATCTCCACGCCGCTGAGTCGGACGCCTTCGGGTAGGAAGAACACAAACAGGACACACGCGGGCACTGTGGTGGCACATGCACGAAAGTGGAAACGAAGAAACTGCTGCATCGCTGACATTCGAGGCCGTGACAAACGATGCGCGAATCAACACTCCGTGCCTGCACGTGCGCGTGAGGAATGCAGTCCCACCAGCCCTCTGGGCGGTATGAGGGCACTCCGTCTTCGGGGCGGCGAGGTGTCAGAGGGTCTGTTTGAGGCTAGATGGCTCGAAGATGGCCCCAGACTCGCAGGAGGACCTCCAAACTTGCCCGAGATATCCTGAGATGCTTCCAGATAATCTCCAAGACGCACCGAAGATGCCCCAAGACCGCTCCAAGACGGCTCGAAGTGGCCACGTAGCCTCCCAAGGATGCTCCCAATATCTCCCAATCCTTCCAAACCCCTAAAAAATGACAAATCATTTTGGCCTTCTCGTCTTTTCGCTTCCGACGGGTATTCAAGATGGCTCTACGAAGGCCCAAGACAGCCCCAAGATGGCCCAAGAGGGCTCCAATGTGGCTTCAAGAGGCGATCTTGGGATCGCAGCTCTGATTTAGACCCACCCCTTCGCTCAAAGCCAGAATCATTAAACCACTTTTGGTTTTCAGTGATTTTGGCGCCTCGGGGGCATCCTTGGGAGGCTTTTGGGCCAACATGGCTCTAATATGGCCTCAGAAAGTCCAAGATGGCCTCCAAGATGGCTCAAGATAGCCCAAGATGGCCACCACTATTCCTCAAAGAGGCCCCAAGACCACTCCAAGACAGCTCTGAGTGGCCACGGAGCCTCCCAAACATGCTCACAAGAGGCCAACATCCTTGCAAAAACAACGGGAAGCAACTTATTGTTGCATTCTGATCCTTTCGATTCCCATGGGCATCCGAGGCCTCAGGATGGCCCAAGAGAAGACCAAGATCACTTCTAGACGGCCCCAGAGGCCGCCTCCAAGAGGCTCCAGAGGCGACTTTTGGCGTCTGAGGAGGTGGAGTGACTTAAGACCCCCCCTTGAGCCTTGAGCCATGGGGCCCAAGATCGCACCGAGAGGGCCTGGAGACCCCTCCAAAGCGTTCTAAGGAAGCCCCAGAAGGAGCTCCAATAAGGGAGGCCCACTGCGACCAAGAAAGCCACCAGATGGCTCCAAGACGCCCCCAAAAGGCTGAAACAGCAAAAGATCTACGAATGCGTCACTCTTCTCCTCTTCCTCCTTGTTTTCCTCATCCTTCTCCTCATCCTCCTGTTTCTCCTGCTCCCATTTCCTGAGAAATGACTCTCCTTGTCGCACCCCCAGACGTGTCGGCAGTGCGGACCGGGCGTTTCGCTGAAGACTTCCTCACCCTTTTTGATCCTGAGACTAGAAGTTTAGAACTCTTTCACGGATGCAAGGCGAGTCGTTCTCAACATGTGGCTCTCGCCTTAGCGCCGCGCGCATTCGTCTCCGAAGTTCGCAACAATTTCAAGGGTGGAGCGCGGGTCCTTTTCAAAATGTCGCCATCGCCCTAGCGCCGCGCTCATTCGTCTTTCAAATATTGCAAGTGTTTCAAAGATGGAGGGCAGGTTGTTTTCAAAGTGTGGCTCTCGCCGGTGCGCCGCGCACATTCGTCTCAAACACTTGCAACAATTTGAAGGATGGAAGGCAGGTCCTTTTCAACATGTGGCTCTCGCTTTAGCACCGTGCACATCCGTCTGAAAGTTTGTAGCAATTTCAAAGATGGAGGGCGGTTCCTCTTCAACATGTCGCTCTCGCCTTAGCACCGCGCTCATTCGTCTTTAACGTTGTCAGTTTCAAGGCTTCGTATGGTTGATGTCCAAAGCATGGTGCTTTGGCTCGGTCTAACATTGTCAAGACACAGCAATATCATTCATCTGCGGCGTTAAAGTCCCCGATCCGGTGTTCTGGCACGAATTCGGATTGTCAGGACGCAGCGGTCACGTTGATTCGCGGCGTCGAAGTCCCAAGCGTGATGTTTTGGCACGATCGAGGACTCTCAGTGGGGGGTCTTCCAGTGAGCGGGGCAAGGCCCGCAACGAACATCGATTCTGGTGGGAACCTATGAAGAGGGAACTCGGAGGGAGGGTTTATCGCAACATCGTCGAAGCGTCTCGGTTTTGCTTTGGTCCGCCCTCCTCCTCCCTCCTCCTCCTCCTCCTCCTCCTCCTCCACTTACGCCCAAGATAGCCCCATGAGGCCTCCGTAATGCTCCTAAGGCAACTCGCGTGGAAATCGGCCCTAAATGGGCTGGTGGAGATACGCAAAGCGTCAGTCTGCCACCGTGCCCCCTGGCAAGTTGAGGCGTGGTGGAATGCCAAGTGCTGCCTGACGGTGTTCCCGTACTCTAACCAGGGACCCTTTCTGTACTGGCATCCAGCCGCGTGCACTCCCCTCCTTCGCCAGGCCACGATCCCTCGTACATGACAAAGCGATGGATCCGCGCTCACGAGGTCGTGGTCCCTAGTGCAGAGCGGTGCGTCTGCGCCCCGAGCTTCCATGACGGCCCAGGCAAGCAACCAAGGCAACCGATATGGCTCAAGATGCCTCGAACCCGACCCAAGATGGCCCCAAGGCGGCCCAATATGGCTTCAACGCGGCCAAAGACGCCTCCAAGAGATCCCAAAAGGGCCACACGAGGACCTCCAACAGGGTCTAAAGAAGCCAACGTCATTTTTTGTTCTCTCAGGATTTTCGCATTATCGCCTTTTCGGGCCTCCATCAGCGAAGACGGCCCAAGAAGCCTCCAAGATTGCCAAAAGTCCCCAAGAGGGTCCCAAGATGGCCCAAGAGGACCATGCGACGGCCCAAGAGGCATCCAAGATGGCAAACAAGCGCCCCAAGAAGGCCTCCCGTGGGACCGAAGACGGCCTTAGAAGGGCCTTCGACGGTCCAGAACGGCTCGAAGACGGCCCCCCCACACCCATACGGCCAAGAGGGCCCCGAGACGGCTCAAGGGAGCCCCATGGGACCCCCAAGACTGCCTCACAGGAGGCCAAGATAGCCCCCAAGACGGCCCCCACGAGTTCCATGATAGCTCCTCAACTAGTGATGACGAATGGTGTTGCACGTGCCGGCTTTCCTCTTCTTCCTCCTCCTCCTGCTGCTGCTCCTCCTCCTCCTTACCACCATCGCCATTGCCATCGCCATCACCATCATCCTCATCATCATTCCCATCCCCATCCCGATCCCCATCACAACCACCACCACTATCGCTATCACCATCACCATCACCATTACAATCACCGTTGCCATCACCTTTATCATCACCATTACCATCACCAGCATCATCGTCGTCGTCATCATCGTCATCATCACCATCACACTCATCACCATCACCATCACCATCATCATCACCATCGTCATCACCATCGTCATCACCATCATCATCACCATCATCAACATCACCATCACCACAATCATCATCATCACCATCATCCTCATCCTGATCCTCCTCCTCCTCCTCCTCCTCCTCATCATCATCATCATCATCATCATCATCATCATCATCATCGCCATCAACATCACCACCACCACCATCATCACCATCATCGCCACCAACATCGCCATCATCACACCACCAGCACCATCATACTCATCATCATAATCATCAGCATCCTCATCTTCATCCTTATCCTCGTCCTCGTCCTCATCGTCATCCTTCATCCTCGTCATCCTCATCCTCCTCCTCATCATCCTCATCATCCTCCTCATCATCCTCATCACTGCTCCCCCAGGCCTGAAGACAGACGGCCCCAAAAGGGGCCAAGAGAGGGAACACGAACCCACTCCCCCAGGCGACTGGTAGCCAACCAGGACCGATGCACCCCCCCTTTCGCTGTCAACAAAACCATGTACAATACACTTTCGGGCAAAATCTTGGATCATGCTCGGGGAGCCCGCGAGCACTTTGCATTGATTTGGGACAGGGACAACGGGGGGGGGGCGCATATTACCTGCTGTGCGCAAGGCCACCATCCTTGTCAAAAACAATACAAAGTGCACTTTGTGGCAGAATCTGAATCATGTACGGGCACCCCGCGATCACTGTCCATGAGTTTTTGACAGGGACGGCGCGAGTGCTGCCGTATAGCATTCTGTATGTAGGCCTACCAGACACCATGATGACCACCCCCTTCCGCGGTTGCGCATTAGTTTTCGGCAAGGATGGTGGGAGCCGACTTGTTTCCCGATGTGTACTGTCACGTGCGCGGGTGCACCTGGCACGCTCTGCGCGTGCCCCGGACGT
>CAUYUJ010012381.1:367980-387980 GCA_963575745.1 Prorocentrum cordatum | reverse complement strand
GGGGTCACCCTCCATTGCCACCCCGCCCGAGATAGGCCAACGATGCGCCAGAATCACTCCAGCGCAGTCCTGTGGAACCGAGCAACAAAAACAACGGCAACAGGAGCCAAATCTTCAAAGGTAACCACCTCTTCAAAATACCAACAACACGTCGATCAAATCGGCTACGCTCCCACCTAAAATTTGGATGAACCTGGCGCGACCCCAATTAGGGAAACGCTTCCTAAGCGGCGTTGCTTAGAATTGCTTGGCATTGCATTGCTTTGCATTGCTTTGCATTGCTTAGTTTCGATTGGCACAACTTGACACTGCTTGGCATTGCTTGCCTTTGCTTGGCGCTGCTTGGCGTTGCGTGGCATTACTTCGCGTTGCTTTTCATTGCTTGGCGTTGCTTGGCATTGCTTGGCGTTGCTTGGCATTGCTTGGCGTTGCTTTGCTGTACGGCTTGGCATTGCTTTGCGTTGCTTGGCATTACTTGGCAATGCTTGGTGTTGCTTGGCATTGCTTGGCGTTGCTTGGCAATTATTGTTTGGCGTTGCTTTGCACTGCTTTGATCTGCTTGGCGTTGCTTGGCGTTGCTTAGCGTTGCTTGACGTTGCCTGGCATTACTGGGAAAGAAAACCATCAACCAAAGCGGATAAACCGAAGACCCCGGGGAACCCGCAATACCTCTGAAGAACGGGCACCGTAAGAATACGAGGCACTGGGGGGCGGGGAACCCGATCGACCCGGGGAACCCGAAGAACCTCCAGGGAACGGGCACAATAAGAATACGGGGCAGCGGGGGCGGGGAACCCAAGGAACCCGGGGAACCTCAGGGGAACGGTCAACGTAAGCCCCCGAGGCACCAACCTTTCACCAAGTAAGAATCCCTCAGGCAAGCCAAATTGGGGAACAACGGGCGAAGCCCAATCCGCCGACCCCTTGGGGATCATCGGCGTGTGAGATGCTTCCCCCTCCCCAAACCCCTCCCCCGGGAGCCCGGTCCGGTCGATTTGGAGGGGGGGGGGGGGTCCGGGACGAGCGCTCCACGGGGCTTTTCCTGGCCCAAGAGTGCTTCAAGACGGGCCACGAAGCCCCCAAGAGGCCTCCAAGACGGTCCACGAAGGCTCCGAGAAGCCAAACGACCGCTCCAAGACGCCCACGATGGCCCCAAGACGGGCCAAGAGGTCTCCAAGACGGCCCCTGAGGTCCCAAATGAGCCTCCCAAGAGGGCCCAAAGAGTCAAAAATTGCTGATTTTCCAGAGTGTTTTTCGATGTTTTTTGCTTTTCCGCCTTTCCGGCTTCCCGACGCTCCAAGACGGGCAAAGAGGCCCCAAAGATAGCCCCAAGATGGCCCAAGAGGCCCCCAAGACGGCCTCCAGACGGCCCAAGACGGCCCCAAGACGGCCCAAGAGGTCCCCAAGACGGCCCAAGAGGGCTCCAAGACGGCACCACGAGGGGCCCAAGAGGGCGACCAAACATGTTGAAACTCTAGCTTTCTGCCCCCAGGAGCCCCAGGGGGCCCCAAGAGTGCCCCAAGAGGCCCCCAGAGGCCCTCACGAGGCCGCCCAGACGCCCCAAGGAACCCCCAAGAAGCACCCCAGAGGCTCCGAAACGGCCCCCGAGTGGCTCCCAAACTCGCAGTGTCGCTGTCCGCTCGGACCTCCCTGCGGAACTGCCCGAGACCCTCTGGCGGTGGCGGCGAACAGACACCAAACAAAGATCACTCGCCTTTTCACCCCTTCGCAGCTTCTACTACCCCCAGATTGGCATAAACAAGGGGTCGGCGGTGTGGCGTAAGCCTAAGAATCACTACAGCGCCGACCAAGGGTTAGGTCGGGCATGTTCTCCTACAAGCGGACTTTGGAAGGAAAACAAGACAGAGTCAAGCAAATATTCAAGCATAGTCCAAAAATAGTCGAATCATCGCCACCAGAATATTACTCCTGTAGAGGGACAGGCCCGACTCGAACCAAGAGGCGCAGACCCTCCGAAGGGCGCACGGAGGACCGAGCCGAACGCGGGGTGGCAGCGAGCAGATGCAAGGAAGAGCGCGGCAGGGAGCACGCGGGTTCAAGTGGTCTCGCGTGCTCGCTGCCATTCGATGAGTGCTCCCCAGAGACATCGAATGCTGCTCTGCCGACGGAGTCTCGGGGATGCGATGCGGGCGTGATCACATTCGCGATGACTTCTTCCGCGTGTTCATCGTCATAACACGAGCAGCATGCCTGCGTCATTCTATACAATCAGCCATCGCCTCCGAATTACTCGTGACTCACGTCCTCCTTCCCCCTATCTGCTTACTCATCCCATCTTCCCATAATTCGTTGTAGCCGAGTGGGCGATCCAAAGGCGCCCACCCCCGCTTGCCGGGGGTGAGAAGGCGTGTGGGATAATTGGCTGTCCCCCTTCCCCTTTCCCCCGTCCCCTGGGGTCCAAACTGCCGTTTGAAGGGGGGGTGGAGGGGGGGAGCTCGTTGACGCACCCCAGGGGCCTCTGGCGGCCTCTGGAGCCTCGAGATCTACACTCCGTGTCTTCCCGGATGCCCAAGATGCCGCCTAAGCTGGCTAAAGCTGGGTTCGAACACGCCGAGGAGGCCTCAAAAACACCCAATACGACCTCAAGACGGCCCAAGAAGCCTCCAAGACGCCCCAAGATGGCCCCAAGATGAACCCCGCAAGGACCCCAAGAAGCAAAAATCGCTCAATTCCCTTACGAAGAAGTACATGTTCAGCATATTCGCTTATTTGGTCTAAATAGCGTCCGTCCAAGACGGCTCAAGAAGCCCCCGAGATTGCTCCAATACGGCCCAAGCAAGGGGCCACAAGACGGCCCAAGAGGCGCCCAAGACGGCCCACGGGGGCCCAAAAAAGGCTCAAGATGGGCCCAAGACGCGTAAGACAAACTGACATTTCGAACCATCTGCCCAAAAAGGGTCCCCGAGACCGCCAGCAGGCGCCCAAGAACTGCCCAAGAGGCCCCAAAAGCTCCCGAAGAGCCCACAGAGGCTCCCAAACGGTCTCCAAAAGGTCTCCAAAAGCCTCACCGTGAACTTCTTCCCTCTTCTGGGGGTCGGCGGAATGGCGTAAGCCTCTAGGATAATAAACACACTATTGCTGATTTAACACTCGACTTAACACCAGGCCTTGACACCCAGGAGCGCTGGGGACACACGCAAAGGTGCCCCCCGCGACACGAACTGCCCACTGAGGCCCGATCATCACGTCCACCCCTACCAGGCCACCAACCTCGACACTCTGCGAACTCTGGGCATGCCTTCCGCAGACATGGACGCAACATACAATCGGCGGCGGCACCAGCGCGGTGGCAACGCGCGGCGCAAAAGAAGCAGACGGAGAGAGAGAGCGAGGGAGAGCGAGGGAGAGCGAGAGAGAGCGAGAGAGAGAGAGAGAGAGCTCCGTGCCTTCCCGCCGCCAGACGACGCTGCCATGGCGAGAGCAGGTCGGCGCGGAGGCCCGCGGGCCCATGGACCTCCTCTCGGGGGTGGCCCCGGACATCCCGTCTGCGGATGCTGGGTGCGGAGGGCTCGCGTCGTGACGGCTTGTCCGGTGGCTCCTGGCACCGCGTGGACCTTTCAGCCTTTGAGCGATCGCGCAAGATCGCTCGACGTTGGCCGACTCCGGGCCCCTGGCGGCGTTTCACCGTGAGCGCCTGCTCTGGGGTCGCCGACGCGTCGGCGCGACACGAGCCTGCCGTAGACGCTCTGGCAAGCGTATCGCCCCCAAGCTGCCCAAATACTCCCGACACCCGACAAGCACCGTCTCATCGCAACGGAACCTGGGGCGGAGACGTCGCGGGGACGGACATTTGGGCAACAATCCCACTCGAAACAAACCCAGCATCTGCCAAGACATCCAGGCAACCCAATCCCCCCCTGCGCCAGCCAAAATGGCTACAGCTCTAGACATGGAACGATGCTCGTGCTTCCTGCTTCTGCGAGTTGTCGAAACCGCACCGGTGGTGACAGTGCGCAGCAGGAAGGGCAAGAAACGAATGCGGAGGAAGACCTTCCCCTCTTCCTTGTGCATAACTCCCATCTGTCGCACCACTGAAAATGTCTGCAGGCGGGGGCAAACGTTTGGCTTGAAACTTCCGCGCCCTGAAACTAAATAGCTCCAACATTTCCACTGATGGAGTGGAGGGACTGTCGTTTTCAAAATGTGGTCCTCGTCTTAGCGCCGCGCACAATCGTTTCAAACGTCTGCAGCAGTTACGGGGAGGCAGCATCCCTCTGACACGTTTGCGATGGTTCGAAGGGTGGAGGGCGGCACATTGTCAAACTGGGGCTCTCGCCGTAGCGTCGCGCGCATTCGTCCTAGCATCTCGTACAGGATGACAAGGATGGGAGACGGTTTCCCAGAATGGGGCTATGGCTTGAGACCTCCTCAAAACTAGCGTTGGATCGGGCGTGACCCCCTGCAGGCGGATTTTGGACCAAAAATTGAAGACAGTCAAAAAATGTACCGACAATGATCAAAAAACAGAAAAACGTCCCCAAACTATTCTTGAACTGTTTTTTGGATATTCCCCCTGTAGAAGGACAGGCCCGACTTCAAACTTTTTTTTTGGTCGGCGGGTCGGGAGCGGGCCCCTTCCGGTTAAGAGCTAGGCGGGGCGCGCGAAACCCTAATTGGGGAGACAGGGCGCGGGCGGGCGGGGCCTCAGGCGGCGGGAGGGTGCAGAGTACAGGCGGTGCCGAAGATCTTGCACAGGAAAGGGTACGCCATGGACAGGAGCCGGGGGCGAAGTCCCGACTTCAAACACGCAAAGCAAGAACCTTGTGCGCATGCCGGTTGCACGGGTCGAGGGCCCGCTCCTCTCGACCATGGGGCTCGCGCCGGATATTTCCCT
The DNA here is from genome assembly GCA_963575745.1 of Prorocentrum cordatum. Taxonomy (NCBI): domain Eukaryota; class Dinophyceae; order Prorocentrales; family Prorocentraceae; genus Prorocentrum; species Prorocentrum cordatum. Next base: position 383,125 of record CAUYUJ010012381.1, on the reverse strand, counting down.
TGAGCTCAGCGGCCCGACCGCGAACCTCTCGCCGGAGACCTCGTGAGAGTGTACGTTTTGTGGGGAAAAACACACACCGTGGGAAACAACAACAAACAAAACACACTGTTTGCCCCACAGTGTGTGTTTCTGTATGTTTTTTTCCCACAGTGTGTGTTTTTTTCCCACAGACTCTTGTGTGTTTTTTTTCCCACAGTGTGTTTTTACCTACCAGCGAAGACTGATAGGTTTCTAGCAAAAGAGAGCATCATGACGCCCCAAGGGGGTCTGGGCGCGATCTGGGGAAGGATGCCGGGGACTCCTTTTTTAGCCAACAATAACGCACTTCGTGGTCTTCGAGTTCCCAGAACTCCACTCCTGGGCATGATTTTGAATGCCCGGAGCCAACTGTAGGCCACTTCGTGTTCTTCGAGTTCCCAGAACTCCATTCCTCCCAGAGCCACTCTTCGAGTTCCCAGAACTGGGCATGATTTTGAATGCCCGGAGCCAACTGTAGGCCACTTCGTGGTCTTCGAGTTCCCAGAACTCCATTCCTGGGCATGATTTTGAATGCCCGGAGCCAACTGTAGGCCACTTCGTGTTCTTCGAGTTCCCAGAACTCCATTCCCGGGCCACATTTGAATGCTGAGGCAGGCTGAGGCTGAGGCTGAGGCAGGCTGAGGCTGAGGCAGGCTGAGGCTGAGGCCGAGGCTGAAGGCAGACTGAGGCTGAGGCTGAAGCAGGCTGATGAGGCTGCAGGCTGAGGAGGAGGCTGAGCTGAGGCAAGGCTGAGGCTGAGGCTGAGGCTGAGGCTGAGGGCTGAAGCAGCTGATGCTGAGGCAGGCTGAGGCTGAGGCTGAGGCTGATGCTGAGGCTGAGGCTGAGGCTGAGGCTGATGCAGGCTGAGGCAGGCTGAGGCTGAGGCGAGGCTGAAGGCAGACTGAGGCTGAGGCTGAAGCAGGCTGAGGCTGAGGCTGAGGCAGGCTGAGGCTGAGGCTGAGGCAGGCTGATGCTGAGGCAGGCTGAGGCTGAGGCTGAGGCTGATGCAGGCTGAGGCTGAGGCAGGCTGAGGCTGAGGCCGAGGCTGAAGGCAGACTGAGGCTGAGGCTGAAGCAGGCTGAGGCTGAGGCTGAGGCAGGCTGAGGCTGAGGCTGAGGCAGGCTGATGCTGAGGCAGGCTGAGGCTGAGGCTGAGGCTGATGCAGGCTGAGGCTGAGGCAGGCTGAGGCTGAGGCCGAGGCTGAAGGCAGACTGAGGCTGAGGCTGAAGCAGGCTGAGGCTGAGGCTGAGGCTGAGGCTGAGGCTGAGGCTGAGGCTGAGGCTGAGGCTGAAGGCAGGCTGAGGCTGAGGCTGAGGCTGAGGCAGGCTGAGGCTGAGGCTGAGGCTGAGGCTGAGGCTGAGGCCGAGGCTGAAGGCAGGCTGAGGCTGAGGCTGAGGCTGAAGGCAGGCTGAGGCTGAGGCTGAGGCAGGCTGAGGCTGAGGCTGAGGCTGAGGCTGAGGCTGAGGCTGAGGCTGAGGCAGGCTGAGGCTGAGGCTGAGGCTGATGCAGGCTGAGGCTGAGGCAGGCTGAGGCTGAGGCCGAGGCTGAAGGCAGACTGAGGCTGAGGCTGAAGCAGGCTGAGGCTGAGGCAGAGGCTGAGGCTGAGGCTGAGCAGGCTGAGGCTGAGGCTGTGCTGAGGCTGAGGCTGAGGCTGAGGCTGTGACTGCCTGTCCGCTGCGACTGACATGACTGCTGCAGCTGAGAACTGAGGCTGAGAACTGACTGTCATCGCGAATGCGACTACGACTGCGAGAACAGCAGAATTCTACAACTGGATTCTCATCTGAATCGTAAGGGGAATGCTTCCAGAGATGCTCCTACACATCGCTGTTAGGTTGCTTTGCCGGGATAAATTATTACATATTCTCCCATTCTTCATACGGTTGCGTGCGATGAAAACGACCACGCAGAATTGAGCCGCCGAGCCAGATCTCCGCCCCTCGTACTTTTCCCACCCACGAGGCTGTGGTGACACCGCGGACAGTCCTCGCCCTGCCTTCGGGCGTCGCGCTCCTGCGCATGGTCTCAACATGTCATCGCGCGCGGACGGTCGTTTTTTTCGCACGCGCTGGAAACTCGTTGCAAGGCTGCGGCGCTGCTTCTTTGGAAAGCGGTGCCCTCGCCCGAGTGGCGGGGCCCTTGGGGTGCTCGTTTTCAAGGGGGCGCCGTTTCTCTGGTAGTGGTGAGAAAAGCTTGTAGGAACTCATGAGGAGGGGCCATGGGACGGAAGGGTGGATTGCAGCATCGTTGAGGCATCCTGGGCTTCCTTGGGTCCTCCTCCTCCTGTTTCTCGTGACTTCCCTGTGGACATGAGGAGAGGGGTCCCGAGGGAAGCGGGTCATGGACCGCGCGGCTTTCCCCAAGACCGATCCAACAATTCGTTGACAGCCCCCCCGGGCCCGTTGAGAGCCGCTGGGGTCCCGATGACGGCGAAGGAACTTCCAAGGCCAGATTATTCCAGGACCCGCCACCCTCCACTCCTGGCAGCTCAACCCCTCCTCCCTCCCAGCATGACCTCAAGCTCGAGTGGCCTTGGCTGCGCGGCTCGCCGATCATCGTGCGCGATGCGGCGGCAGCGGCCTGCGTGCTCGGGTGGGCCCCCCCCCGCGCCCCCCGAAAGCTTCGCACCAAAGGCCACCTGAGGCCGCTCTGCCGTGTAGCCGATCCTGGCAGCTCTCGCCCCTGGCAGCTCTACCAAACGAAAACATAGAAGGACCTGGGACCTCCTCCAGTTCCTCCTCCTCCTCCTTACTCATTTACTGCATTCCCGAGGGGGCCGCAGGCCCGCGGAGTTCACGGCGCCCCTCCACCGCGCCGCGCCCCAAGAGGCCAAGAGGTCCCTGCCAGAGAAGAGAGGGACGCCTCCAAGGGCGTGGGGGAAGAGAGGAGAGGACCCCGGGAGCCCCGCAAGCAAGACCCTGAGGTGCCCAAGGGACCCCGTGAGGAGAGGGGGGAGGGAGGGAGCCTCAGAGAGCCTCGAAAGGAAAGGGCGGGGCCCCGAGAGCCAGCGAGGGCAGACCAGACGCCAAGAGGAGGAGGGGGGGGGGAGGGGCCTCACGAGGGGCCACGAAAGGAGAGAGGGCCTCTGGACGCCTCTGAAGTCCCAAACGGCCTCCGAGCAGCTCCAGGCATTCTCCTGACTCCGCAGGTTGCCGCCCATATAGCGGCGCCAGCGCTGCTCAGCAGCAGAACCTCAGTCTGTCTGGGCGGCGACGTGCGGTTGCCAGGCTCTGCCCAGGGAGGCGGACGTAAGGTCACCTTCCTGGGCTGGTGCCCCCCCCGCAGCAAGGCGAGAGAAGAACAATTTAACATAACAAGAACAAGGACATATACCGGGAAAGGGCTCGGGGGGGCACATCTTCTAGGTCCCGAGGCGCCTGCGCGCGCGGCCGTGGCCGGCCTCCTCAGGGGCGTCGGCTCGACGAGGGGGGGGGGCGGCAGGCGGCGGCTGCAGCAGCGCCGCGATGCCGAGCGGCTGCGTCGCCCGCCTGCTGCGGCTCCCTGCTGGCGCTGCACTAGGCTGCGGGACGAGGTGTCGGAGCCCTGCGCGCTGCAGCGCCGCTGCCGCCTGTGCGCTTCCTCCTGCCAGCGCCAACATGCCTCCTCCCAGGGCCGCCGCTCCTTGAGCGATGGAGGCCGCCTCTGCCGTCGTCAACATGCCCTCCTGGAAGAAGACGACGCAGGGCACGCGCCTGCGGCTCGCGATCGCCCAGATGTCGAGGGTTATCCGCAGCGTAGCGTTCTGCGCGCTTCCTCTGCTGCACTTGCGTGTCCTCCAGTTTCTTGGCGATTTCCCTAGCGTGCATGACCTCTTGATGCAAAGCTTCTTGCCGCGCCTGCTGTTTCATCTCCATCTGCTGCGCTTCAGCCTCTCTGGCTTGTACCTGCGCGCGCAGGTCGTTGGCGACGTGGCCTTGTTCTTCGTGCACGTGCTGATTCCTTTTGACGGCCATTTCTCTCATCTCTCCTTTTTGCACTCTGAATTGAGCTTGCTCTTCCCGAACCGCCTCCTCTGGATATCGTGCTTCCGCTGGAACTCCGCTCTTATCTCCTCCTCCTTCTTTCTCTTGTAGCTTACTTCATGTGGCCTCTACTTCCGCAGCTTTTCCCTCCTTCCTCCGCGAGTCTGCTGCGAACCGCGTCGCCCGCAGTTCTTGTCTCCTCTTGTTTTCGCCACCCTGGGGCTTGGTAGCATCTCCCTTATCGGTCTGGCTTAGCTTGGCCTGGTCCTGCACTGCTGTTGCCAGGTCCTTCATGATGTCGTGGGTTCCATCACCTGACGCTGAGGAGGAAGCGGTGGTGGGAGCTGGGCCTGCACGCGGAGGGTGCTGAAACTGTTCCGCGGGGCGGCCTGGTCGGCTGCGAACCCTGCTAGCCTCGCGGTGTCTGTTGGCATTCTCGTTGTCGTCCTCGGCATCCGCTGCATCTTCTTCTGAGGCCCTCAGCTCGTCACGGACGTCCATCAGGTTCTTCCGCTTGTCGGTGAGCTCCTCAAGATTCTTCTGTCAGCGGTCGCGCTCGTTCTTGGCTTTGTATGTATGACGATCCAGGTGCTCGAGCTGCTGGTGGATGTGCTTGGTCCGTCTGCGCGCTGGCTGCGACGACTGTTGCGCGGAATTGAGGGCTCTCCTCCTCGATCTCCTCTGAGTTCTCTCCTGCACCTCTGGCAGCAATCACGTACAAGGCGAAGGACTCCAAGCGCTGCCTGACCTCGTCGCGCTGCAGCTCGAGGTGCTTGCCGTTCAGCGGGGACTGGAAGGCGGCGCGGCCCACGGCCTCCGCCGCTCTCGCGATGGGGATGCCCTCAATGACCTTCTGGAGGATCGGTCGGCTTGCCTCCTCACCCCTCTGCTTGTGTGCAGCTGGGGTGTGGGCTCTCTTGCCGTCCCACTTCTGTGCGCGTTGCTGCTGCGGCTGCGGCTGCTGCTGCTGTGACTGCTGCTGCGGCTGCTGCTGCAATCTGTGGTCCGCCTTACAGCTTACAGCTCTGATCCGCAGCTGGTGGGCGCGGACCCCTCCTCCGCGAAGGGGAGCGTGATGCCTGACGGTAAGCGGATCTCCACGGCACGCTGTTCCGCCAGCCATCCTCATTCCATTCGTCGCCCCACTCTTCGCTCTTGCGCCGCTGGTGGGCCATCTCCTTCTGTGTGGAATGATGCTGCTCCAGCACCTGCGCCGCGGTGTGCAGCCTGAGCAACACCCTGGCCTCCGCGCGCTGCTGCCTGGCGCGGCGATGCCAGGCTGGCTCGCCGACCGTGCGCGGCGTGGCGTCCGCCTCCGGCGCAGCCTGGCGAGGGCCAGGCGTCCGCGCTCGCCGCCTCCTCGTAGGTGGAGGGGCCGAGGGGGGCCACTGGGGCCGTCTTGGGGCCCTCGGCCCCGCCTGGGCAGCTCGGCGGCGCGCGGAGGGGTGCCTCCTCCGCGGGCGTGCGGCTGCAGCGGCTGCCGATCGCAACCGCCGCGGCGCGCGGCCACGAGGGGCAAGGGGCGGGCCGACGACGACGACGGCTGGCCCCGCTCTCCTCAGCCCGTGGCTCTCCGCCTCCTCCTCCTCCTCCTCCTCCTTCTCCTCCTCCTCCCACCCCTCCTCCTCCTCCTCCTCCTCCTTTTTCTCCTCCTTTTTCTCCTCCTCCTCCTCCTCCTTCTCCTCCTCCTCCTCCTCCTCCTCCTCCTCCTCCTCCTCCTCCTCCCCCTCCTCATCCTCCTCCTCCTCCTCCTCCTTTCCTCCTCCTCCTCCTCCTCCTCCTCCTGCTCCTCCTCCTCCTCCTCCTCCTCCTCCTCCTACCAGCTCTACCAGCCGCAACCAGAAACGGTCAACGGTCCGCGCAAACTTCTTGGATTGGTTCTGGATCGCCTCCCTGGCGCGCCTGTGGCGGCGCCGGAGAGGCGTCGCCAGGGAGACGCCCCGGCACAGATCCGAGAAGTCTGGCTGGACCTCCCGAAGCTCATGCTCATGCCGCTATTGCTTTTCTTCGAGGCCGGGCTTGTGCTGCGACTTGGAGGCCTGGACTTCGGCCCGTGCTTCGGTCGTGCAGCGGCCGCTCGGGACGACCTGGGCGCCCCCACGACGCCCTCGGCGAGGCGCAGCTGCTGGAGCGCCGCCAGAGGCAGGAAGGCACCCCGCAGGAAACGACGACGACGCCCGAACGCGTCCTGCGTGTGGCCGACCCCAGCAGCTCCCGCTCCCGGCAGCCTCACCAGACGAAGCCAGGACGAGGAGAAAGTCGGGTGAGGACAAATCGGGAATCTCTGAGATCTGGCGGATCTGGAAGATGTCTCGGTCGCCGCGGCCTTCTCAGAGCGTTCCGGAACGCTCTGAGAGCGTCCTGGGATCGCTCTGGAACGGATCTATCCTCGTCCTAGCCCCGTCCGACCTAACCCCTCACCCAACCTGGGGGGGAACGTTAGAGGGGGACCGGCTCGGGGGGGGGAACATCGACCAGGAATCGGCGATGCGTCGCCGCTAGAACGGCGACAGGCCCCCCGAGAGCGAATTCGCACGGTTTTGAGCGGGGTGGGCTATCGGAGCCATATCGGCGTTGATTCTTGGGCGATTGGGGGTCGATGCGTCCCCTCCTGAGCCTATCCTCGCTCAACGTCTCGACATTGCCCCTGCCAGCCCCTCCGCGCGCTCGCGGGTGCGTCGGCGCTTCGGCCAGGACGTATGGTACGACAACAATGCGTTGGCGCTTGCGTGCAGTGGGCCTAGCGCGGCCAGCCAGATGCCGCGACGAATTCTTCCACCGCCCTCGTGTCATGACACCGTCGGTCCACCCCCAAAAAACCTGGGCCTTGAGAGCAACTCAACTCTTCCCTTCCCTTCTCCTCCTCATCCTCCTCCTGCTCCTCCTCTTTGCCCTTCCTCCCTCCATCCCTTTCCCTCGTCCCTCGTCCCTCGTCCCTCGTCCCTCGTCCCTCGTCCCTCGTCCCTCGTCCCTCCTCCTCCTCCTCCTCCTCCTCCTCCTCTCAGACTCGGGACGGCAATATCGTTCGTGCATCCTGGGTTTACTCGGGTCCGCCTCCTCCTCCTCCTCCTCTTCCTCCTCCTCCTCCTCCGCCTCTTTCCCTCTCGTCCCTGACGCCCTTCTTCATGCCAACACGATCATCTTTCATTTGGCCTCTTTGGAACTTGTCTTCAGCAATACGCGGCCAGTCAGCCTCGTTCACGCACCGGGCGGTCTACTTCGCCAGCCTGGTGGGACGGGTCGGGCTCCCGTGCTCCGAGATCGGCGGCCGCTCCTGTGATGTCGAAGCCGTTGCCTTCTTCGCCCCGCTCGGCTCCGTCGGCCTCATTGGCCAGGCGCTTGCAGTGCCTCTCGCCTCCTCCTCCTCTTCCCCCTCCTCCTCCTCCTCCTCCTCCTCCTCCTCCTCCTCCTCCTCCTCCTCCTCCTCCTCCCTCCCCCTCCCCCCTCCCCCAGCCCCTCCTCCCTCCCCCTCCTCCCTCCTGCTCCTTCCCGCCTCCTTCCTCCCTCTCTCCCGCAGCATGGTCCTACGTGCACGGATTGACCGAATTCGTGGCCTCCGCCGCCCGAGCAGCCGCGGCCGGCCGCTGCAGGCAAGCGGCCCGCGCGCGGGCGCGTGAGATTCCCGCTGCCGCGCGCAATGGCCGCCGTGCTCCCCCCCCCCCTCGCCGACATGCTCATGCCCGGCATGCTCATGCCCGGCCTCCCACCCCCCAGCCGCTATGCTCACGCCGCTGCCGAACGCAATCGCCGCCACGCTTCTGCCCGGCCCCCTCCCCCACCGCCGCCCCCTCCGTGCACTCAAGGCTGCCTCGCCTCCGTCTGCGACCTCCCCCCCCGTCCCCTTCCGACCTCCTCTGGCCTCCTCCGACCTCCTCCCCCCGAACTCCCCCCTCCCCACTTCGCAGCCCGACAATCGGCCAAGCTGGGGCGGCCCGTGTCCGCGACGTGCTGAAGGTGTTCGCAGGCACATAGTACCTCCTAACAGTTGCACGGGGGTCTCGCCTAAGGCTTGCATTCGAGCTGGGCAGGCCAGGCGACACGCAACCCAAAATACAATGTCGTAAACGACCTTGTCGCAATATCCGCAACTCCGCAACTCCTATCCCCTCTCCCGCCCTCACCCTTCCCTCCCCTCCTTCTGTCGTCCCTCCCTCCCCTTCCCTGCTCCCCTCCCCCCCCGCTCTTCTTCCTTCTCTGCGCCACGGCCCTGGAGGCTCCCAAGAGCAAGCCAGCCCCCCCCTCTCCCCAGGGTGACCTCAGGGGCGGACCCCGCAGGCCGCATGCATCCGACCACACCCTGAGGAGGAGGGGGGGAAAGGGGGGAGGCGGAGGAAGCGAGGAGGCACGGGCAGCAGGCGGGGGAGGGCCAGGCAGGAGGGAAAGAAGGGATGGGAGGGGGACTGGGGATAGGTCGGACATGTCCTCCTACAGAGGGACTTTGGACGACAAATGAAAAATAGTCAAACCATATTCAAAGATGGTCAAAGATCGAAAAATCCCCCCCATACTATTGACTATTTTTGAATATTCCTCCTGTAGAAGGACGTGCCCGACTTAAGACTGGGGTCGGTCGTCGCGTCGTTGGCAGAGTCGTAGTCCTCGTGGTGGACGAGGCCAGCGGGGGCTGGTCGTGGGGGTGGCGGTCGTGGTCGCCGGAGGTGCGGTGAGAAAGAGAGAGAGAGAGAGAGAGAGAGAGAGGGAGAGAGAGCGTCGTGGGGCTCCTGGTGGTTGTCGTGGTTGCCAGCGTGGGCATATGGCGTCGTGGTGGTCGTGGTGGTGGTGGTCGTGGTGATGGTGGAGGCACCCCCCTGACGTGTACTTCCCCGAGGCACTGAAGATCGTCTCCACATTCCGTTGCTGGAGGGTGCGGGAGATGTCGCGCGAGAGCTGGCTGAAGAACTTGGATTGCTGTAGCCTCGGACGAAACTCACTGCCTCGTCCGACGACCGCCCCGCAGTCTCGAAGACCATCGGGACGAGGTCGAGGCCCTCCCATGGGGGGTACTGGTGCCTCTTGTCGTCGACCATTTGTGCAGCTGCGAGACTGTCTCTTCGGACCGGGCGAGCCTGCGTGAGGCGTATGTACGTAGAGTGTACGCAAGTCGCCGCCCAATCCACAAAGATGGGCCAGCGAATGCTGGCGTCGTCCTTCCCTCCCTTCTTTCCTTCCTTCTCCTCCCTTCTTTCCTACCTCCGCCCCCCTTCGTTGCTCATTTCCACCCTCCCTTCCTCCCTTCCCACCTCCCTCCCCGCCCCCCTTTCCATTCTCCTCCCTCTCTCCCAGAGCTCCAACGTCGCGTTTCTTTTAAGAACGTGGATCCCTGGAAGTCAGTAAACCTTGACCCGGAATAATCTTTTGGCGGTCTTGGGCCCAGTAAGGGCCAAAAGAGTCAGAAAATGATAGAAAACTGTCCGTCGTGTTCCCTCGAAGCGCAACGGAACTTGGTCTGGGGGTGCATTGGACAGGCGACATGTCGTCTCAAATGAACAACACCTGCGGCGACACCGACAACGAGCCATGTCCAAAATGGGCAGGAACTGCTGTCGGTCTTCGTCACCACTCTCTCCGTTCCCATCTCCATCCTCCAGACTACTACCCCCGCCTTCGATTTCGGTGCCCCAAACCCTTGTGGTGACGGACTGCGTGATGACCTCGGCACGTTCCACTATTCGCAAAGCAACTACTCGCAAATGGCCCGGATCCGCCGCGGGGGATTCACGACCCATTCCATAGAAGAAGGCATGCTCTTGTCGTACGTTTGCGAGTAGGCGCTTTGCGAGTAATGGAACGCGCTCGGTGAGAATCCCCACTGACTCACCACACGGCCAAGTCGGTTAACTGGGAGCCGGCGGTAAACCGTCAACCAGATTACCGCCAGGACCCTCTCAGCTCAGAACGGGTAAAAATGCTCGGAATACAAAGTGAACTATTCGTTGAATACCAGCCTGAAAACTCGAGAAATACATGTTTTTGAAATTTCAATCCGATATCGGTTCCCGAAGTTTTTTGGTGTGGTCACCACACTCTTTGGGGCGCCTTTCGAAGGACCACGGCTCACAGCTCGGCCGCCGGCGCCAGCCCGGCTCACTCCGCCGTGCCGCCCCGAAGCGGAACGGCGGCCAAGGCCTTGGGCAGCGGGCCCCCGCGGGGGCTCCCGCCCCGTCGCCTCCTCCTCGTCCTCCTGCTCGTCGTCGTCCTCCTGCTCGTCGTCCTCCTCCTCCTCCTCCTCCTCCTCCTCCTTCCTCCTCCTCCTCGTCCTCGTCCTCCTCCTCCTCCTCCTCTCCTCCTCCTGCCCTCCTCCTCCTGCTCCTCCTCCTCCTCCTCCTCCTCCTCCTCCTCCGCCTCCTCCTCCTCCTCCAGGTCCTCCGAAAAGCGATCAATCCATGAGTCTGGAAAGAATCAACTCCGAAATAACTCTTTCCCTTTACAAGATCCGCTGTCTCCTTTACCGCGGCTTTTCTTTGGAGTAAGTCCACTCCACTGATGACCCTTCGACCGGCTTCCTTTTCGGAATTTACTCCAGAATCCATCCGTGGCATGGTTGGCAATAAATCTGCCTGGGTCCTGAATTAACTCTGGAATGAATCCACACGCCGCGCTGCGGAACTTCCCCAGGCAACCTGGACCGTGATTCTACTCTGGAGTAAATCCGCGGGTCCCATGTCGGCCGCACTACTCTCGCCTGGTGCCCGTAGATTAACTCCAGAGTAAATTCACCCCGCCGCGGCTTTGACAGTGAATTTACTGTAAACTCGCGGGCTTGAATTAATACGCTCGCGGGTCCCAAGGCGCGAACCAACCGTGCCCATATGTTTAGTTCCGCAATGAATTCGTCCCGCCTCCTCCCGCCACCATTTTTCCGTGACCTCTTTCGGTCTAAGGACCTCGCGAGCGCACAATAAACTGGCGTTTTTTTGTGGACGCCCGCGGGCAAACGACTCACTCGAAAAATTCGAAAGACTCGTTGCTGCGCTTTTCCGCTGTAGCGCCCGCGGCGGGATGAATTTACTCCAGAGTTACTCCACGCGCACGGCTGGTTCGCGCCCTGGGACCCGCGAGTGTTCTGATTCAGGCCCAGGTGAGAGTAGCGCGGACCAACATGGGACCCGCGAGTTTACCCTGGAATAAATTCACGGTCACGGCCGCACTGGGCGTTTGCGGGCTTCGCGGCGCTCCTGCCCTCTGTTTCCCGTGGCCGCGCTTGGTGGTCGTCCTGGATGGTCGTGCTGGGTGCTCGTGCTGGGTGGTCGTGCAGGTGGCCGCGCGGGGGGTCCTGCTGGGTGGTCGTGCTGGCGAGCGTTCGCTAAACCGTATTTTTCGTGTGGGTTCGGGCCCCGCCAGCACACGATTCACTCGAAAGGTTGCCCCTGTCGGCGTTCGGGGCGCCCCGGCCCTAAAATAAGGCAGGAACGCCGCGAAACCCGACGCTCGGTTCCCTCCGCCTTTTTCCGTGAGCTGTTTCGGCCTGGGGACCCCGCGAGCTTGCATTAAACCATTTTGTTTGTGAGGACGCGGGCCTCGCGGGCAAACGACTCATTCGAAAGATTCGAAAAACTCGTTGCTGCGCTTCTCCGCTCCTAGCGCCCGCGGCGGGATGAATTTTCTCCGGAGTTTACAGTATCTACGGGCACGGCTGGCTCGCGCCCTGGGACCTGCGAGTGTACTGACTCAGGCCCAGGTGAAAATAGTGCGGGCCGTGATAGGACTTGCGTCAAAAATCAGCACGAACACCAAGTACGATCACCAGCACGACCACAAGGCATGAAAACCCAGCACGACCGCCCAGCACGACCACCCAGCACGACCACCCAGCACGACATCTCAGCACGACCGCCCAGCACGACCACCCAGCACGACCACCCAACACGACCACCCAACACGACCACCCAGCACGACCGCCCAGCACGACCACCCACCAAGAATTCCAGCACGACAATCCAGCACAACCGCCCGGTCGTTAAACCAATTACTTCTTATTGTTGTGGTCGTGCTGGGCCGGGTGGTCGTGCTTGGTGGGTGTGCTAGGGCTCGTGCTGGGTGGTCGTGCTTGGTGTTTGTGCTGGGGCGGTCGATCTTGGTGGTGGTGGTGGTCGTGCTGGGTGGTGGTCGTGCTGGGTCGTGGTGTTGGTTGGTCGGGCTAATGTTGTCAGGCTGGTTGGTCGTGCTGGGTGGTCGGGCTGGCTGGCCGTGCTTGGTGGTTGAGCTGACGATCGTGGTGGGTGGTCGGACTAGTTGGTCGTCCTAGGCGGTCGTTCTGGGTGGTTGTGGTCGTGTTGGGTGGTGGTGCTGGGTGGTCGCGCTGGGCGGTCGTGCTTTGTGGCCGTGCTGGGTGGGGGTGGTCGTGCTGGGTGGTCTAGCTGGGTGGTCGGGCTGGGTGGTCGTTCTGGTTGATCGTGCTGGGTGGTCATGCTCGGAGGTCGTTCTGGGTGGTCCTGCTGAGTGGTCTTGCTGGGTGCTTGTGCTGGTGGTCGTGCGTGGTTGTCGTGCCAGGTGGTCGTGCTGGGCGGTCGTTCTGGGTGGTTGTGGTCGTATTGGGTGATCATGCTGGGTGGTCGTTCTGGTGGTCGTGCTGGGTGGCCGCGCTGTGTGGCCGTGCTGGGTGGGGGTGGTCGTGCTGCGTGGTCTTGCCTGGTGGTCGTGCTGGGCGGTCGTTCTGGGTGGTTGTCCTGGGTGCTCGTGCTGGTGGTCATGCTGGGTTGTCGGGCCGGGTGGTCGTGCTGGGTGGTCGTTCTGGGTGGTCGTGCTGGGTGCTCGTGCTGGTGGTCGTGCTTGGTGGTGATTCTGGGTGGTCGTGCTGGGTGGTCGTGCTGGGTGATCATGCTGGGCGTTCGTTCTGGGTTGTTGTGCTGAATGGTCGTATTGGGTGGTCGTGCTGGGTGGTCGTGATGAGTGGTCGTGCTGGGCGGTCGTGCTGAGTGGTCGTTCTGAGTGGTCGTGCTGGATGGTCGTGCTGCGTGGTCGTGCTGGGTGATGGTGGTCGTGCTGGGGGTCTTGCTGGGTGGTCAGGCTGGGTGGTCGGGCTGGTGTGTCGTGCTGGGCGGCCGTGCTGGGTGGTCGTTCTGGGTGGTTGTGCTGGGTGGTTGTGCTTGGTGGTCATGCTGAGTGGCTTTGCTGAGTGGTCGCGCTGGGTGGTTGCGCTGGGTGGTCTTGTAGAGTGGTGGTGCTGGGTGTGTCGTGTTTGGTAATCGCACTGGGTGGCCGTGCTGTGTGGTCGTGCTGGGGTCTCCAAAAGCTTCCGAGAAATGGTCGCAAACTTCTGAAACAACATTTTTGAGGCCCTGTGCAAAGTTTTTGAAAGGCTTCCAAGAGGCCTCTCAGGGACATTGCGCAAATAACCCCCTTCCTCCCCGAAACTCGTCGAACAAGTTTCCACGAGCCCATCAGAGGCGTCTGCAAAGCTGCCGAGGGGCTTGCGTCACACAACCTGCCAAATATAATTTCTGAGAAGCCCGTTCGCTTGTCATGAGATTCGCCGAATATCTGCTACAACTTTTGAAAGCTCCAATACTCCGAAGTAGATATTTGACATTTCCTGCTTATTAAAACCTTTTCCGGGCCGGAAGAATATGAAACTATGACGAAATCAAAAACATGTAGTCCGGAATCATTCTTTCCAGGAGGTTGGAATTGGGGCCCGCCCTGAACCCGCGAAATTACTCTGGAGTAAATTCACTGGCAAGGCTGGCCCTACCTGCCCTGGCACATGCGAATTAATCTGGAGAATTACCTTGAGAATGCTGGCGCCACTTCCAGCGCGACACAAATCTACTTCAGAGTAGAATCTTCGCGTTCTGGAGCTCGTTCCAATCTTCTTGTGGATTAGCTCTGGAGTAAATTCACTCCGAAACGGGAACGAAGTCCAACCTCCTTGAAGGACTTACTCCAGAACGCATCTTTTTATTTCCTACTGGTTCCCTCCTCCTCCTCCTCCTCCTCCTCGCGGGCCGGGCGTTTCGCCTGAGACTTCCTCACCCCTGACAGTCCTGAAGCTAGAAACTTGCAACTTTCTCACACATGGAAGGCGCGCCGTGTTTGAAATGTGGCTCTCGCCTTCGTGCCGCGCGCGCCCGTCTGAAAGCATTGCAGCGGCCTCAAGGATGGAGGAGGGCAGGTGGTTTTCAAAATGTGGCTCTCGCATAGGCGCCGCGCATGTTCGTCTTAAACATTCGGGGCAACTTCGGAGATGGATGGCGGTTCGCCTCAGTGCCGCGCACGTTCGTCCTAAAAACTGGCATCGATTTCAAAAGTGAAAGGGGTTTTCAGGAATGTGGCTCTCGCCTTACCGCCGCGCACAATCGTCTTAAACTGTTGCAACAGTTTCGAACATTCGTACGGTTAAGTCCCAAGAGCGGTTTTCTGGCGCGAATTGTCAGGACGCAACAAACACTATGATTCGCGGCTTTGCAGTCCCAGGCGTAGTGTTCTGGCAATTCTTAGGGACGTGTAATAATGCAACAGTCAATGCTTCGCAGGGTTGAAGTCCCAGGGACGCTGTGTTGGCACGACAGCAGATTATCAGACGGTTGTCTAATAATTTGCCACTTCCCGCAGCGAGCATTTTTTTGTAAGGGGCTCTGAAGAGGAAGCTTGGAGGACGGGTTAATTGTAACATAAGTGATGCGTGTTGGGTTTGCACTGGTCCTTTTCCTCCTCCTCCTCCTCCTCCTCCTCCGCTTCTTTCCGTGTGATTAGCTCTTCCCTGCCGCACCCCGAGGCGTGTCAGTACGGCGGGACGGGCATTTCGCCTGACACTTCTCCACCATTTACGATTCGTAAGCTGATAATTTGTAACGATTTCATGGATGGAGGCCGGTGCCGCGCATATTCGTTTTAGGGCTTGCAACAAGTTCACGGATAGGGGGCGGCCGCTTTCAAAATGTGGCTCTCGCTTTCGCGCCGCGCGCACTCGTCTTACAAACTGAACTAATTTCATGGATGGAGGGCGGTTCCTTGTCAAACTGTGGCTCTCGCCTCAGCGCCGCGCACATTCGTTTTCGGACTTACAGCAATTTTAAGGACTTTCATGACTACCGTCTCGGAAATGGGGTTGCGGCACGACGTCGGACTGTCAGGGTGCAACAATTACATCGATTCGCGGTGTTTGAGTTCCAGGATCGGTGTTCTGGCACGATTCAGGACCGTCAAGGCGCAACAGAAACGGTGCT
>CAUYUJ010012381.1:322980-362980 GCA_963575745.1 Prorocentrum cordatum | reverse complement strand
GGAGGAGGAGGAGGCGGAGGAGGTAGGAGGAGAGGGAGAAGAGGAGGAGGAGGAGGGGAGGAGGAGGAGGAGGGGAGGAGGAGGAGGAGGAGGAGGAGGAGGAGGAGGAGGAGGAGAGAGGAGGGCGAACTGGGGCGCCTTCAGGAGCACCGCGCCGAAGGCAGGCGGCCCGGCGCCGCCGCCGCGCGCGGCCCAGGCCTGGGCTCCCCCCTCTGGGCTGTGGCCCTGCCGAGAGGCCTCCGGGCCCCGGGGCTCTGCTCCGCTCCACGGCAGAGGCGTGGGAAGAGGGCAAGAGGAGCCGACACCGAAGCGGGAAATCTCGGACGCCCGAGCTATCCGGGGTGACTCGGGCCCGGGGTACCTCGGGCGTGGCTCCCCGAAGAGCGAACCCGAATTAGCCCTGACCCGAATTACCTCTGATGATTTGGGGCTCTGGACGCCTCAATCATCCGGGGCAACTCGGGCCCAAGGTACCTTGGGTTCGGAATCCAGAAACAGGAACCCGAGTTAGCCCTGACCCGAGTTACCTCTGATGATCCGGGGCTCTGGAAATCGGATCGGATCGGAACGCTCGTCGAATCGGGCCGCATCGGCACTACATCGACATCGAGGCGGATCGGCTGCGCCAGGATGCACAGCTGCGCCATGCCGGCATCTGGCTGCATCGGATCGCCCGAGCATCGGAATCGATCGGATCGACATGGGCCCTGGTGGGGCGAGATGTTTTTCCCAACCCTCCTTGGTTGGGTATTCGTTTTGAATAGAGCAGTGTGGTCGCGTCCCTTCTCCCTTCTCCCTTCTCCCTTCTCCCGCCTCTTCTTGTCTTGCCTGCGGGGGGCTGCGATCTGTGAAACTGTCGCCACTTTCGAGGCCTGCTGGGGGGTCCGGCATACAGGGTAATTGCGGCAGATTCAAATTAGACCTCGCCATCCCTGGGGGGCTGCGATCTGTGAAACTGTCGCCACTTTCGAGGCCTGCTGGGGGGTCCTGCATAGAGGGTAAACGCGGCGGATTCAAATTAGACTTCGCCATCCCTGGGGGGCTGCGATCTGTGAAACTGTCGCCACTTTCGAGGCCTGCTGGGGGGTCCTGCATAGAGGGTAACCGCGGCAGATTCAAATTAGACCTCGCCATCCCTGGGGGGCTGCGATCTGTGAAACTGTCGCCACTTTCGAGGCCTGCTGGGGGGTCCTGCATAGAGGGTAACCGCGGCAGATCCAAATTAGACCTCGCCATCCCTGGGGGGCTGCGATCTGCGAAACTGTCGCCATTTTCGAGGCCTGCTGGGGGGCCCAGCACAGTGAGGGCCACGCGCGGATTCAAATTAGACCTCGCATTCCCTGGGGGGCTGCGATCTGCGAAACTGTCGCCATTTTCGAGGCCTGCTGGGGGGCCCAGCACAGTGAGGGCCACGCGCGGATTCAAATTAGACCTCGCCATCCCTGGGGGGCTGCGATCTGCGAATCTGTCGCCATTTTCGAGGCCTGCTGGGGGGCCCAGCACAGTGAGGGCCACGCGCGGATTCAAATTAGACCTCGCCATCCCTGGGTGGCTGCGATCTGCGAAACTGTCGACATTTTCGAGGCCTGCTGGGGGGCCCAGCACAGTGAGGGCCACGCGCGGATTCAAATTAGACCTCGCCATCCCTGGGGGGCTGCGATCTGCGAAACTGTCGCCATTTTCGAGGCCTGCTGGGGGGCCCAGCACAGTGAGGGCCACGCGCTGATTCAAATTAGACCTCGCCATCCCTGGGGGGCTGCGATCTGCGAACCTGTCGCCATTTTCGAGGCCTGCTGGGGGGCCCAGCACAGTGAGGGTAATCGCCGCGGATTCAAATTAGACCTCGCCATCCCTGGGGGGCTGCGATCTGCGAAACTGTCGCCATTTTCGAGGCCTGCTGGTGGGCCCAGCACAGTGAGGGCCACGGGCAGATTCAAATTAGACCTCGCCATCCCTGGGGGGCTGCGATCTGCGAAACTGTCGCCATTTTCGAGGCCTGCTGGGGGGCCGGGCACAGTTGAGGGGCCACGGCATTCTTCAATGAGGACCTCGGCCTCCCTGCGGTGGCTGAATTCGATCTGCGAACTGTCGCCACTTTCGAGGCCTGCTGTCAATATTGTGATCCCAGTATTCGATCAGTTGGCTAGGAGTGCTCAGGAATTGTAAATCATCAGCTTTATCCAAGCCCTTTTCCTGTAGCCAGTGTCCTGCGAGTCTCCCGAATTCCGTCTGCAGACATATGTAACCCTCGCTCCGTCATCGCCCCCTTATAAAGTATCCTAAACTATTTGCGCCCCGCTTTTGCGCAGGGGTTGGGTACGTCGCCAGGGTATTTTTTTTTTCCCCAACCCTCCTTGGTTGGGTATTCGTTTTGAATAGAGCAGTGTGGTCGCGTCCCTTCTCCCGCCTCCCGCCTCCCGCCTCTTTCCTGCCTCTTCCTGTCTTGCCTGCGGGGGGCTGCGATCTGTGAAACTGTCGCCACTTTCGAGGCCTGCTGGGGGGTCCAGCATCGAGGGTAACCGCGGCAGATTCAAATTAGACCTCGCCATCCCTGGGGGGCTGCGATCTGTGAAACTGTCGCCACTTTCGAGGCCTGCTGGGGGGTCCTGCATAGAGGGCAACCGGCGGATTCAAATTAGACCTCGCCATCCCTGGGGGGCTGCGATCTGTGAAACTGTCGCCACTTTCGAGGCCTGCCTGGGGGGTCCTGCATAGAGGGTAACCGCGGCAGATTCACATTAGACCTCGCCATCCCTGGGGGGCTGCGATCTGCGAAACTGTCGCCATTTTCGAGGCCTGCTGGGGGGTCCTGCATAGAGGGCAACCGCGGCAGATTCAAATTAGACCTCGCCATCCCTGGGGGGCTGCGATATGTGAAACTGTCGCCACTTTCGAGGCCTGCTGGGGGGGTCTTGCATAGAGGGTAACCGCGGCAGATTCAAATTAGACCTCGCCATCCCTGGGGGGCTGCGATCTGTGAAACTGTCGCCACTTTCGAGGCCTGCTGGGGGGGTCCTGCATAGAGGGTAGCCGCGGCAGATTCAAATTAGACCTCGCCATCCCTGGGGGGCTGCGATCTGCGAAACTGTCGCCATTTTCGAGGCCTGCTGGGGGGCCAGCACAGTGAGGGCCACGGGCAGATTCAAATTAGACCTCGCCATCCCTGGGGGGCTGCGATCTGCGAAACTGTCGCCATTTTCGAGGCCTGCTGGGGGGCCCAGCACAGTGAGGGCCACGGGCAGATTCAAATTAGACCTCGCCATCCCTGGGGGGCTGCGATCTGCGAAACTGTCGCCATTTTCGAGGCCTGCTGGGGGGCCCAGCACAGTGAGGGCCACGGGCAGATTCAAATTAGACCTCGCCATCCCTGGGGGGGCTGCGATCTGCGAAACTGTCGCCATTTTCGAGGCCTGCTGGGGGGCCCAGCACAGTGAGGTCCACGGGCAGATTCAAATTAGACCTCGCCGTCCCTGGGGGGCTGCGATCTGCGAAACTGTCGCCATTTTCGAGGGCTGCTGGGGGCCCCAGCGCAGTGAGGGCCACGCGCGGATTCAAATTAGACCTCACCATCCCTGGGGGGCTGCGATCTGCAAAACTGTCGCCATTTTCGAGGCCTGCTGGGGGGCCCAGCACAGTGAGGGTAATCGCCGCGGATTCAAATTAGACATCGCCATCCCTGGGGGGCTGCGATCTGCGAAACTGTCGCCATTTTCGAGGCCTGCTGGGGGGCCCAGCACAGTGAGGGCCACGGGCAGATTCAAATTAGACCTCGCCATCCCTGGGGGGCTGCGATCTGCGAAACTGTCGCCATTTTCGAGGCCTGCTGGGGGGCCCAGCACAGTGAGGGCCACGGGCAGATTCAAATGAGACCTCGCCATCCCTGCGGGGCTGCGATCTGTGAACCTGTCGCACTTTCGAGGCCTGCTGTGATCCCCGTTTTCGAAGTGGCTAGGAGTGCTCAGGAATTGTAAATCATCAGCTTTATCAAGCCCTTTTCCTGTAGCCAGTGTCCTGCGAGTCTCCCGAATTCCGTCTGCAGACATATGTACCCTCGCTCCGTCATCGCCCCCTTATAAAATATCCTAAACTATTTGCGCCCCGCTTTTGCGCAGGGGTTTGGGTACGTCGCCGGGTAATTCCCCAACCCTCCGTGGTTGGTATTCGTTTTGGACTTAGAGCAGTGTGGTCGCGTATTCTTCCCGCCTTCCCTTCCTGCCTCAGCCTTGCCTCTTCCTGTATTGCCCTGGTGAGGGCTGCGATCTGTGAAACTGTCGCCACTTTCGAGGCCTGCTTGGTGGTGTCCTGCATTAGAGGGTATAATCTCGGCGGTTCAAATTAGACCTCGCCATCCCTGGGGGGCTGCGATCTGTGAAACTGTCGCCACTTTCGAGGCCTGCTGGGGGGTCCTGCATAGAGGGTAATCGCGGCGGATTCAAATTAGGCCTCGCCATCCCTGGGGGGCTGCGATCTGTGAAACTGTCGCCACTTTCGAGGCCTGCTGGGGGGTCCTGCATAGAGGGTAATCGCGGCGGATTCAAATTAGACCTCGCCATCCCTGGGGGGCTGCGATCTGTGAAACTGTCGCCACTTTCGAGGCCTGCTGGGGGGTCCAGCATGAGGGTAACCGCGGCGATTCAAATTAGACCTCGCCATCCCTGGGGGGCTGCGATCTGTGAAACTGTCGCCACTTTCGAGGCCTGCTGGGGGGGTCCTGCATAGAGGGTACCGCGGCAGATTCAAATTAGACCTCGCCATCCCTGGGGGGCTGCGATCTGCGAAACTGTCGCCATTTTCGAGGCCTGCTGGGGGGCCCAGCACAGTGAGGGCCACGCGCGGATTCAAATTAGACCTCGCCATCCCTGGGGGGCTGCGATCTGCGAAACTGTCGCCATTTTCGAGGCCTGCTGGGGGGCCCAGCACAGTGAGGGCCACGCGCGGATTCAAATTAGACCTCGCCATCCCTGGGGGGCTGCGATCTGCGAAACTGTCGCATTTTCGAGGCCGGCCTGCTGGGGGGCCCAGCACAGTGAGGGCCACGCGCGGATTCAAATTAGACCTCGCCATCCCTGGGGGGCTGCGATCTGCGAAACTGTCGCCATTTTCGAGGCCTGCTGGGGGGCCCAGCACAGTGAGGGCCACGCGCGGATTCAAATTAGACCTCGCCATCCCTGGGGGGCTGCGATCTGCGAAACTGTCGCCATTTTCGAGGCTTGCTGGGGGGCCCAGCACAGTGAGGGCCACGCGCGGATTCAAATTAGACCTCGCCATCCCTGGGGGGCTGCGATCTGCGAAACTGTCGCCATTTTCGAGGCCTGCTGGGGGGCCCAGCACAGTGAGGGCCACGCGCAGATTCAAATTAGACCTCGCCATCCCTGGGGGGCTGCGATCTGCGAAACTGTCGCCATTTTCGAGGCCTGCTGGGGGGCCCAGCACAGTGAGGGCCACGCGCAGATTCAAATTAGACCTCGCCATCCCTGGGGGGCTGCGATCTGCGAAACTGTCGCCATTTTCGAGGCCTGCTGGGGGGCCCAGCACAGTGAGGGCCACGCGCGGATTCAAATTAGACCTCGCCATCCCTGGGGGGCTGCGATCTGCGAAACTGTCGCCATTTTCGAGGCCTGCTGGGGGGCCCAGCACAGTGAGGGCCACGCGCAGATTCAAATTAGACCTCGCCATCCCTGGGGGGCTGCGATCTGCGAAACTGTCGCCATTTTCGAGGCCTGCTGGGGGGCCCAGCACAGTGAGGGCCACGCGCGGATTCAAATTAGACCTCGCCATCCCTGGGGGGCTGCGATCTGCGAAACTGTCGCCATTTTCGAGGCCTGCTGGGGGGCCCAGCACAGTGAGGGCCACGGGCGATTCAAATTAGACCTCGCCATCCCTGGGGGGCTGCGATCTGCGAAACTGTCGCCATTTTCGAGGCCTGCTGGGGGGCCAAATTAGACCTCGCCATCCCTGGGGGGCTGCGATCTGTGAAACTGTCGCCATTTTCGAGGCCTGCTGGGGGGCCCAGCACAGTGAGGGCCACGGGCGATTCAAATTAGACCTCGCCATCCCTGGGGGGCTGCGATCTGCGAAACTGTCGCCATTTTCGAGGCCTGCTGGGGGGCCCAGCACAGTGAGGGCCACGGGCAGATTCAAATTAGACCTCGCCATCCCTGGGGGGCTGCGATCTGCGAAACTGTCGCCATTTTCGAGGCCTGCTGGGGGGCCCAGCACAGTGAGGGCCACGGGCGATTCAAATTAGACCTCGCCATCCCTGGGGGGCTGCGATCTGCGAAACTGTCGCCATTTCGAGGCCTGCTGGGGGGCCCAGCACAGTGAGGGCCACCGCGGATTCAAATTAGACCTCGCCATCCCTGGGGGGCTGCGATCTGCGAAACTGTCGCCATTTTCGAGGCCTGCTGGGGGGCCCAGCACAGTGAGGGCCACGCGCAGATTCAAATTAGACCTCGCCATCCCTGGGGGGCTGCGATCTGCGAAACTGTCGCCATTTTCGAGGCCTGCTGGGGGGCCCAGCACAGTGAGGGCCACGGGCAGATTCAAATGAGACCTCGCCATCCCTGCGGGGCTGCGATCTGTGAACCTGTCGCCACTTTCGAGGCCTGCTGTGATCCCCGTTTTCGAAGTGGCTAGGAGTGCTCAGGAATTGTAAATCATCAGCTTTATCAAGCCCTTTTCCTGTAGCCAGTGTCCTGCGAGTCTCCCGAATTCCGTCTGCAGACATATGTAACCCTCGCTCCGTCATCGCCCCCTTATAAAGTATCCTAAACTATTTGCGCCCCGCTTTTGCGCAGGGGTTGGGTACGTAGCCAGGGTATTTTTTTTTTGTTTGGTTTTTGTTTATATATAAAAACACTCGCACTCTTGATGGACAAAGGCAGGTCAATCGACGGCTGCGACGAGCACTCCGGGGGCCACCCAGGAGTGCGAGGCAGCAGCGGCCTTGCCCGAGGCAAGGCCTGCGCCACACTGCTGGGGCTGGGGCTGAGACCAAGGGACGCAGCGCCAGCGCCAGACAAAGGGGAAGGATGACCAGGATACACTATGTGAGCGAAGGGGCGGACGAGGAGGCGGATATGTGGCGAGTCTCTGAGAGCTGGCGGGGCTGGGTGACGCATCGGGCGCCGCGGCCTCTCCCAGAGCGAGAAAAAGCTGCATGAACGCAAACTTTCGGAGCCCCGCGCGGATTTCTTGAATCTGCGCTGGACCAAGCCTCCCCGGCGGGCGGAGCGCGCCCGGGGCGGCGCCGGAGGCGCCGCTAGGGTTAAATCAGGCACGTCCCTCTACAGGAGGAATATTCTAGAGAGCGATACTCAACAAAAAGTCGCTCAGCAACCGCCGGGGGGGGGTCCCAAAAGGGATGGGACATCTCCCCCCCGCCCGAGCACTGAATGGGGGAGAGGGGGAAAGGGCCCCCCCCCTCCCCGGCACTCGAGACTCTCTCTCTCGCTCCCGCGCCCTGGAGGAGGGGACCCCCCTCCCTTCGGCACACCTGGCACTCGAGGCTGTCTCTCTTTCCCCGCGCCCTGGAGAGGAACGTCCCGCCGTCGCTCGACGTCTTCGCGCGACGCCGTCGTCGTCCTCGTCGTCGTCGTCGCCGCCGTCGCCGTCATTGTCGCCGTCTTCGTATGACCTCGTCGTGGTCGCCACGACGAGAATGAGGTCATGCGAAGACGGCGACGGACGACGGACGATGCACGACCGACGACCGACGACGACCCAGGGTCAGAGAAAACGAGACTACGACCCATGAGCTAAGAAAACGAGGAAACGAACCAAGGTCCGGGAAAACGAGACCACGACCCAGGGGCAGAGAAAACGCGAAAACGAACCAAGGTCCGAGAAAACGAGACCGCGACCCAGGGGCCGAGTAAACGAGGAAACGGAAAAACGAAGCAGGGCCCGAAAAAACGGAACCACGACCAAGGGGCAGAGAAAACAATAAAACGAGAAAACGAACCGATGCCCGAGAAAACGAGAACACGGCCCAAGGGCTGAGAAAACGAGAAAGCGAGAAAACTAACCAGGACCCGAGAAAACGAAATAAAAACCCAGAAGCCGAGAGGTCCGAGAAAACGAGGTAACGACCCAGGAGCCAAGAACACGAGAAAACGGGGAAAACAACCAGGGTCGGAGAAAACGGGACCACGACCCAGGCCGAGAAAACACTAATATCGGTCCGAGAAAACGAGACCACGACCCGGGGGCCGAGAAAACGAGAAAATGAGAAAACGAACCAGGGTCCGAGAAAACAAGAAAACGAACCAGGGTCAGAGAAAATGAAAATATGACCCAAGGGCAGAGAAAATGAGAAAACGAAACGGGGTCCGAGAAAACGAGACCACGACCCAGGGGCCGAGACAACCAGAAAACGAGAAAACTAACCAGGGTCAGAGAAAACGAAACCACGACCCATGGGAAGAGAAAACGGAAGAACGAGGAAACGAACCAGGGTCAGAGAAAGCAAAACCGCGATCCAGGGGCAGAGCAAACGAGAAAACTAACCAGTGAATGCCCGAGAAAACGAAACCACGAACAAGGGGCCGAGAAACTGAGAAAACCATACAACGAATCAGCGCCCGAGAAAACGAGAACACGACCCAAGAGCCGAGAAAACGATAAAACGAGAAAACGAAACGGGAGCGGAGAAAACAAAAAAACGAGACCACGAACCAGGGTCGGAGAGAACAAGACCACGACCCAGGGGACGATAAAACAAAACCCCAAAAACAAAACAGGGTCATAGAAAACGAGACCACGACACAGGAGCCAAGAAAACGAAAAAACAAGACAACGAACCAGGGTCCGAGAAAACGAATCAAAAACCCAGAGGCCGAGAAACGAGAGAACGAAAAAACGCGAACCAGGGCCCGAGAAACCGAGACCACGACTCAGGGGCCGAGAAAACCAGAAAACGCGAAACGCACCAGGGCCAGAGAAAACAAGGCTACGACTCAGAGGCCGAGAAAACGCGAAAACGAGAAAACAAAACAGCGTCCGCGAAAACGAGAACACGACCCAAGGGCCGAGAAAACGAGAAAACGAACCAGGGTCAAAGAAAACAAAACCACAAGCCGGGGGCCGAGAAACGGAGAACGCGAGAAACAGAACCAGGGCCAGAGAAAGCGGGATCACGATCCAGGGGCAGAGAAAACAAAACACGAATCAGGGTCAGAGAAAACGATAACACGCCCCAGGGGCCAAGGAAATGAGACCACGACCCAGGGGCCGAGAAAACAAGAGAACGAGACCACGAACCAGGGCCAGAGAAAACGACACAAAAACCCCAAAGCCGAGAAAACGAGAAAACGAGACAACGAACCAGGGTCCGAGAAAACGAGACCACGACCCAGGGGTAGAGAAAACGAGAAAACAAACCAGCGTCCGAGAAAACGATACCACGACCCAAAGGCACAGAAAACGCGAAAACGAACCAGGCCAGAGAAAACACGACCACGGCCCAGGGGCCGAGAAAACGAGGAAACGAGAAAACGATGCAGGGCCCGAGAACACGAGACTACGAACCAGGTGCCTAGAAAACAAAGAAACGAGAAAACGAACCAGGGTCTGAGAAAACGAGACCACGACCGAGGGGCCGAGAAAACAAGAAAGAAGAAAACCAACCAGGGTCACAGAAAACGAAACCACGACCCAGGGGCCGAGAAAACGAGAAAACGAGAAAACGACCCACCACCGAGGGAACGAGAAAAGGAGAAAACGAGAAAACGAACCAGGGTCCGACGAAACCGCGACCCAAGGGCCGAGATTACCAAACAACGCTTGGCTCGAGAAAACGAGACCACGACCCAAGAGCCGTGAAAACACGGAAACGAGAAAACAAAGCAGGGTCAGAGAACACGAGACCACCGCCCGGGCGCCGGTTAAGCGCGAAAGCGAGAATAGTAGCCAGCGTCCGAGAAAACGAGGCTACGACCCAGGGGCCGAATGTGCACACATACATGGCAGGGCGTGCGAGCGATCCATGGCAGAGCGTGCGAGCGATCAATGGCAGGGCGTGCGCCAAGGGGCCCCGCCCCTCCCCTGCCTCGTGCGCCGGAGACGAAGAGAACTGCCACGGCCGCGTGTGGGCGGGGGGGAGAAGGGCTAACACCCCTTGTGCACCTGGAAGGGTAGCCCCCCCCCCCCCCCAGCGCGCCGGAGATGATGAGGAATTATGCGGAACGGAAGGAAAGAACGCCCCCCTGACGGCCCCCCTTCCCTGTCGTTCGCCGGGGGGAGGGGGGGGGGGAGGGCCCTTAGCTCCCCCCTGCCACTCACTCGCGAGCGAGGGGGGGGGGGGGGTCTCTCCCTTCTGACCCCCCCCCCGGATTTTTTTTGTTGGGGTAGGGGGGGAGGCCCCCCTTCCGACCCCCCCCCTGGGATTTTTGTTTGTGGGAGGGGAGGGGGGGAGGCCCCCCCTTCCGACCCACCCCTGGGATTTTTTTTTTGGGTATCGCTCTAACGAATATTCAAAAGTCGTAAAAAAAGGTCGGGGGAGGATTGTTTTGACTATCTTTGCTCATTTTGGAATCTGTTTGGGGTATTTTGAATTTTCCGTCGAAAGTCCGCCTGTAAGGGGACACGCCCGACCTAACGCTAGGGGGTCACCAGCGCCGATCCAACACATCCGCGCGGAGCTCCAGAAGTTCATGCTTGACCCGTTTCGGGTCCGTCGAGTTCCCGAGCGAGGCAGAACGCTCCGAGGGCGTCCCGAAAACCCTCTGGAGCGACGTGCCATCCTCCCACGGGCCTGCGGGTTGGCGGCGCGCGCAAGGGGGGTAGGGAGAGGGGCGACGGCTTCGTAGAAGGAGGCTGCTTCTTAGAAGGCGCCGGCCCTACACCTACAGATGAGGCCCGCGCCTTCTAAGAAGCAGGGGTGATTCTGAGGAGCCTTCCCCCCTCCCCCTGCAGTCGGGCCGCCGAAAGCAGGAACGCCAAATCAGGAACGAGGCCCCTTTTTTAACCTCTAAAAGCGCCTCCGTGCCCGAGGAGGGCAAGAGGAACATCAATGGAATCACCTCAGGAACATCGAGCCCCTTCCAAACCCAAATTGTTCCTCGTCGTCGTCGTCGTCGTCGTCGTCGTCGTCGCCCTCTGCGCGTGTCCGAGACGGAGCGGCGGCCCTCCCAGGTGGCCGCAGCGGGAAGCCCTCGACGAACCGGCCTCGGACTTGTCTCCGTCCACTATCGTTAAGTCGGGCCTGTCCTCCTAATTACAAGGGGGTTTTGGGCGAAAAATCAAAGATATTCAAAAAATGCCCCCGAATGGTCAAAAATACACCAAAAATCGTCCCCAGACTATTTTTAAACTATTTTTGAATACTCCCCTGGTAGAGGGACAGGCCCGACTTAACACTATCGGCGGATGGTCCCCGTGGGACATCGGTCCGTGGGACATCGGAGTTACCCGGTGTGCCCCATGGGACATCGGAGTTACCGGGTGGTCCCCGTGGGACATCGGCCCGTGGGACATCGGAGTTATCCGGTGTCCCCCGGGGGATATTGGGAAACTTGATTTTGCACGGGGAGGTCTGGGCACGAATTACCCGGTGTCCCCCCGTGGGACATCGGAAACACCGGTGTCCCCCGTGGGACATCGGAAACACCGGTGTCCCCCGTGGGACATCGGAGTTACCTGGTGTCCCCCGTGGGACATTGGAATTACCCGGTGGTTCCCGTGGGACATCGGCCCGTGGGACATCGGACTTACCTGGTGTCCCCCGTGGGACATCGGAGTTACCCGGTGGTCCCCGTGGGACATCGGCCCGTGGGACATCGAAGTTACCCGGTGTCCCCCGTGGGACATCGGAGGTACCCGGGGGTCTCCGTGGGACTCCGGCCTGGCCCTTCTTGGGGCCCTCTTAGGGCCCTCTTGGAACCCTGGTTGGCCCAAAAGATGGCCCCAAGTGGGCCCTAAGAGGGCCCCAAGAGGGCCCCAAGAGGGCTCCAAGAGGGCCCCAAGAAGGCCCCAGGCTTTATGTATCAACCCAGCGGCCGCTGGTACATAACTCCTGGGGCCCTCTTGGGGCCCTCTGAGGGCCCTCTTGGAGACCTCTTGGGCCCCTGGTTGGCCCTAAGAGGGCCCCAGAAATCATGTACCAACCCAGCGGCCGCTGGTACATAACTCCTGGGGCCCTCTTGGGGCCCTCTGAGGGCCCTCTTGGGCCCCTGGTTGGCCCTAAGAGGGCCCCAAGAAGGCTCCAGGAATTATGTACCAACCCAGCGGCCGCTGGTACATACTCCTGGGGCCCTCTTGGGGCCCTCTGAGGGCCCTCTTGAACCCCAGGTTGGCCCTAAGAGGGCCCCAAGAGGGCTCCAAGAGGGCCCCAGGAATCATGTACCAACCCAGCGGCCGCTGGTACATAATTCCTGAACCCTCTTGGGGCCCTCCTGGGGCCCTCTTGGAGCCCTCTTGGGCCCCTTGTTGGCCCATATGATGGCTCCAAGAGGGCCCCAGGACGGGCCCAAGGGGGTCCAAAAGAGGCCTCAGAAACCGCTAGTTGGTGTCATCGAGCAGCGCGTCTGGATGAGACCTCTCAGTGGTCTCTGGGGTGCGTCTTGGAGCCCTGTTGGGGCCCTCTGGAGCCCCCGTGCTCCCAAAAAGGTTCCAAGGGACATCCGAGGGGGTGGAGGGGGAGGTGGAGGGGGAGGTGGAGTTGGAGGGCGGAGGGTGGTGGTGGGGGGGGGGGGGGGGGGGGGGGGTGGAGGGGGGGGTGGGGGGGGGGAGGGGGGAGAGAGGGAGAGGGGCTTGAGTAGGAAACTGGATAAGGTTTGACGACCGCGCTGACGACGACGACGACGACGACTTGACTTGACACGGCCTTCAAGATGGTGGCTCCAGGGCCCTAGCCGTTCGGGCAACTTAAATCTCGATGTTGGTGCCTGGAGGCACTGAGCCTCTACAGGGGAAGTGAGAATGAGCGGTGATCTTAAAGAGGGCCCCCCCCAAGTCGATCCAATATTCAGCACTAGAAGGAACTCAGATCCGAGGCCAGGAAAGCATAATGTTTGAAACTCATATAGATCCAGGAGCAGTCAGAGGTGTGGGTTCTGGGTTTTTTAAAACGTTCCCTGTCCGTGTTGAACCTCGCGTCGCCAGTTACTCCAGTCAAGCTCGGAGTCCTTCCAGCGTTCGGGGTCCAGGGCGATCTCGCGCCACTGCAGCCCGTAGTAGTCAACGAATTGCTTCTCCCATCGCCAGACGTGGAAAGAATAATGGTGCCCTTGGGAGCCTATGGAGTCCTCGAGGTGCTTGAGATATCTGTAATCTTTATACCCCAGGGCTTTATACACGATGCGGTCGGGTTCGTATACTTTCATACGGGCAACATGGCCCGCCCAGCGGTGTCCGAGGGTCAAAACGTACTGGTCCCAAGGCATGATTTTGGCGTTCATCATCAACTCGTGAATTTTGCGGTAAACCCGTCTCATATAATCTTCCATGGATTCCTCATCTGGCTTGCGGATGCCTAACATATGGCGAATCAGGCGATACTGCACTGCACGGATACGGCTAAGATGAGCTCTTGTGAAATTCGAACTTCCAAAGCAGAAAAAGGCGGCCTGCCGCACGATCGTATCCAAGAGGCCGAGACGTTTCGAGATGGGGCTGCGCTTGCTGCAGAGGGTTCCACGATGTGTGCTGAAGGCTGTCCAGGTTCTCGTGATGCCTCTGCTGACCGCCGAGGAAGCGCAGTTATCCAGGGTGATCCACGCCCCCAGCTGACGGAATCCCTCAGAGCGACCAAGACGGGGGACGAGGCCTTCTTCCAAGCGCAGCGTCGCCGCCGAGTCCTTGGCGGTCGTGAGCCAGAAACAGTCGTTGAGCAAGACCGTGCAAGCAAAGAGCGGGCGTAAGATACGGTGCCGCTCTGTCCACATTGCTCTCAGCATCTGAGCGGAGCTGCCAAGCAAGTAAAACTTGTCGGCGAATACCATGAGGGGTAATCGGGTGATCCTTGGGCCCCTTTTTGCGTTTCTTCTGGGCATTCAGCATAGCCAGGTCCTCGGGTTCCAGCGGGCATCCCCATCCGTGTGTTTTTTTCACATAAAACTTCAAACTCGGAGATCGGGTCGTCCAGGAAGAGGTTGGAAAGTCTGGGTGCCTCAGGGTCCCCCTGGAGCAGGGATCGCGTGCGAGAAACCTGCCGTGTGGGTGCCACCCCCGGCAAGAGAAATTCTGATCGTCCACTGCGTATTTCTCGTATCCACGCCGCTGTGATGATTCTGGGGATCTTACGTTCCCGATGATTGCGAATGGTGTGGTGATGACGTACATGATCGTAAGCTTTGTGTATGTCGCCCACCCCCAGGAACATAGGTTCACGGAATTCCACTGCTCTTTCAATCAACATGCGGGTTGTGGCTACGACCTCGTGCACCTGGTAGCTCTTGCGGAACGCAAACTGGAGCTTCGACAAGGGCATCTGATCAAGCTCTATCAGCTCGCTCAGGCACCTGGAATACAGCTTAAGCACGCAAGACAGCAGAGCGATCGGGCGGAAATCCTTGACCCTGCAAGCTCCATAGAATTTGGCTAGCAACGTGACCTGGTGTCTATTGAATATCGGGTCGAGTTGTTCACTGGGATGATTACGTAAACGGAGTCCATATAATTCAGCTAGTAGATCCAGGGTTTCGGTGCTAAGTTCTTTCAACATTTCCATGACGATGCAATCATCTCTGGAGCAGGTCTTTCCTGGCTTGAGGCGAGACAAACACTTCCTAATCAACTGGGCGTCCAGGCGCTTGGGCAACTCCTCCAAAGCCTCGGGGCCCCAGTGTGTCCAAATCCATCTGGGAAGGCTAGCATCCGTCGGATCCTTAAACAGAGTCTCATAAAACCGAGCCACCTCTTCCCTCATCTCGTCCTCATCCGTCGTGATGTTCTCGTTCCCTCCTCCCACCTTCAGTGCCTTCACCTTATTCTGTCCACGGAAACGATCGACTTTACGATGCTGTACGAAATAGGCTGCACGAATATCTTGCTTTAAAAAAGCGAACTGGCGCATCAGCGGGACCAGCTGCAAGCTCATGGCCTGTCTGAGCGTCGGGTCCTGCTCGGTGGTCCGCGCTTGCAAATACTGCTGGATCCTGTAACTCAGAGGATGATCCTTGGGAACGTTCGGGGGTCCCGCGGGAATTTTCTTGCCGCAAGTCGAGGCGATCTTGCCCGCCAGGGCGGTGAACGAGCCCAGGGGAGGAACAGGGAAACCTCGGCGATCGACACGGGTGATCTCCGAGGCAGACGGTGGAACGTCCTTTGCGTCACTATCAAGTGTAATCAGCTGAGTCTTGCGCGGCCGATCAAGCAAGTCTCTCCGCGGCCTGTGAAAAAAAGTATTGACACCTGCTGGGGCGCGCATTGAAGATAAA
The DNA here is from genome assembly GCA_963575745.1 of Prorocentrum cordatum. Taxonomy (NCBI): domain Eukaryota; class Dinophyceae; order Prorocentrales; family Prorocentraceae; genus Prorocentrum; species Prorocentrum cordatum. Next base: position 347,603 of record CAUYUJ010012381.1, on the reverse strand, counting down.
GATGCTGTTGTTCCGATAGAGGGATATCAGAGTTGTTGAGGATGGAGCGACACTTCTCTGCATTCAGGGATGGGATGGGGTAAGGCCGGGTGCGGACCATTTATATTGTTCCATTTCTCCAGGGATAGGTAGGCCTCCAGCTTCCGCTAAACGATCGGCGATTTCATTTCCACTGCACCCGGAATGCCCTTTAATCCAGGAAAAGAAGACCACGTATTCCTTCTGAACGGCCTCCCAGACGTGCTGAAGTAATAAGGCTAACACAACATTATTTTCGGGTCGGAACTTGTAATGCAGTATTCCCAAGACGTAGGTCGAATCGAAGACGGCTTCCAGGACCGAACCTCTCGGAATCGAAGCCGCGCCTGTCGGTAGGTGCTGCCCCAATAGCCGGGGTCCCATCTCGATAGCCGCGGTCAGCTCCGCGGTGTTGTTGGTCTGCCTGAGAGCCCCTAAGAAACCTTCCTGGAGGGGATCCAGAAAGACAGGTCCGCAGCTTTGGAAAAGCGGATCGACTTGGGCCCCTGGGGTCCTCGAATTCTCGGAAATGCCTGGGGGGTCGTTGAAGACCGAAAACCCCCAGCCGCAAATCCTACGATGTTTGCTGTGCTGTTTAAAGTGGCCATCGCCATACAAACGAAAACGCACGTCATCTAAACTAAATTCGGCCCCAAGGCGAGCTTCGATTCCGAGTTGATCCTCCACCTTCCTAGCGAAAGTGTGGTCGAGCAATCTCCAGCCAACTGGCTTGGTCTTAAAACTGCACTTAATATTCGGCAAAAACTGCGGCACAGGTTTCCTCGCGGCAAAGAACCGGAAAACTAGAAGGCAGTGATCACTCTTCCAAGCGGAGCAGCAGCGAGCCTGGCAGTCGTAGGAGCCGCGAGAGGGTCCTCTGCCAATGGCCACGACATCTATCTGCCTGGTATCGAACTTGCCGTCGTAGAAGCAAGTGCATGACCCCTATCAAAGGTTTACTCCATGTGTTACTCAAGATCAAGTTGTTGCTGACTGTGAACTCGTAAAAAAAGCATCAGTTTTCCAGCTCTTAATACCAGCAGTGTAGGGGCCGACAGTCGAGGATGGTCTAAACGCTCGAACGATGCATTGGCGTCAACGCGCAACATGGGCGTGAAGTGTGGTGGGCATCTCCCAAGCAACAGTTCGCAGTCGGCAATGTCCGTGTAGTATTGACTATGGTGATTGGTGTCAGCGTCGAAGTGCGAGCAAACTATCCAGAGGTTTCCGCCGTGAGGGGTGACGATGCCCGCGGCGATGCTGTTCCCCAAGCTGATGGGGTCGAAGATGATGCAAGCCTTCAGCGTCTTATGCACTATGATCGCTGGTCTCCTTTTCCGTCCGCGTACAGGTGGCCCTAGGATCAAGCGATGGCCAGCTATCTCCTCGCAGACTTTCAGCACATCAGTGAATCCTTGAAGACATGCAATATCCCAATGGAAGTCGGCCTCCATGAGTTCTAGCCCCCTCGCGGCACTACGCATCGGAACTCCCCTGCAGTTCCAGCTGATGATAATAGTGTCGTCGCTAGATGGAAGGCGCCTGTTCGTATCTGAAGATAGTCAAGAGCCACCTCGACGGGGTGGGTCATTGATCTCGTCCATGTGCTGGGAAATATCTATCTCCACTCCCTGCGACCTCAACCATTCCTGAGCCTCAGGCATCACCTTCAGGTTATAGGTGGGGAAATTACGCATCAGGGTCTTCAACGGATTCCTCGGAAAAACGTCGGCGGGCAGAAATTTACGGAGCAGCGCCACTGAGCCCATGTCCTTGGACGCGTCAATCATCTGCATCAGCTCGGGTTCAAAGAGAATTGGCCATTTCTTGCTAATAGCTGCTTTGAGAGGGTCTTTGGCGTGTGTGGCTCGGTTCTGGCAGGTCAACTCCTCTGGATATTTGTCGATCGTGTGCCACAACTGCCTCTTGGTAGGGTCCCGTACATCCCGCGGCCTGTTCTCGTGCGCGAGCGTAGAAGCGAACTTCTTGCCCTTCATAGCGACCAAGCAATCCCACATCTTCTGGCTCGTCTCGAATTCAATCTTGACACGGTCTGCATAGCTGCCCACAGGAAATACTTTCTTCACCCCCGTGATGTGGCAGTCGGCGAGGATCTGCTTGAGGTCATTTGTAAGTTCCAGCCCCTCGGTGTACTGGTATCCTCCAACACACAGAATCTGCCGTTTATTGACTGGAGGTCTGATGGTGGGAGGGGCGGCTGCAAAATCAGATGTCGATCCAGCAACACTGCCAGCAGCTTGTCCATGGCCAGCACTACCTGTTCCACCTCCTCCTCCTCCGTTCTCAATGACGGTGACACGGGCGGTCAGGTTCACTAAATCGGTCTTCGTGGCGGCCGCGGTCTTGTCAGTATTCTTGACTTTGTTGGCAACTTTCTTGACTTCTTTCTCCAAAGGGAGCACGCTCTGGGCTAAAGTACTACGGAAATCATTAGTCAGTGCTCTGAACAAACGTGTCTCCATACCGTTCTCAAGTCCTTCAGGTACAGGACCTGGCTGTGCGATGACGGCTGAGACGTCCCCTGGGTCGGTATCTCCGTCGCTCATGATATCCTCGATCTTGTCATCCTCATCTCCTGTGGACGTCCTTGCCTTCACACGTCGGTGTCCAGGAACAGCAGGGACAGCAAGCAGCTGCGGCAGCGGCCGCTGCACCGCCAAAACCTGGGGAGACGGGAGCTACCGAGGAAGCCGCGAGCATCCGTGGTGACAGGAATCGATGTGTGCCAACACAAAATGAGTGGCGGTGAAACAACAAAAAACTGATGTGCGAGATTGGTTGAGATACAGCTCCCTGATGATGACTTGAGCCAAAATGGACGACGACGACGACGACGACGGAGGACGACGACGACGACGACGACGACGACGACGACGACGACGACGACGAGTGGGCGCCTTGGAGTTCTCGTGGGCCGTCTTGGAGGCGCCTTGGGGGCCTCTTGGACCGCCTGGAGGTCGTCATGGGGCCGTCTTAGAGGCCTCTTGGGAGCTCTTGGGGCCATCTTGGGGGTTTCTTCGGCGGCATTGGGCCGTCGGCAGGCCGAAAACGTCAAAATCCGTGAAGAACCCACGGGCAATCAGCTGTCTTTGCCTCTTCGAGCTTTCCTGCAGGTCCCCTTGGGGGCATCTTGGGGCCATCTTGGAACGCCTCGGGTGCATCTTGGGCCGTCTTGGAGACACATTGGGGCCGTCGTGGGCTCTCTTGGGGCAATCCTAGCCGCCTTGGAGGCATCTTGGTGGCCATCTTGGGCCATTTGGGCCGTCTTGGTGGCGATGTGGGCCACACCTTCTGGTCCTTCCGAGGGGCAGGCGGTCTGGGCCGAAGGCCACTGGGAAGGGTTTCGAAATAACAGGAGCAGCAACATGTCTAGCACGCAGTCCACCCCTGTGGCAAGCACAGGGGGCGGCGGATCCAAGACGCATACGGCGAATCACCGCCGCCCCCAGCCTTTTTGAGAAGCGCCTATGTGGCCAAACGTTGGGCCCCAACTTGGCCAAACTATCTGATTATGTATTCCCCCAGCCGCTCCGGAAACTCTTCGGGGAACGCTTGGGGGAGGCTGAAGGGGAGGATCAGGAGAGGGAGGAGGAGGAGGAGGAGGAGGAGGAGGAGGAGGAGGAGGAGGAGGAGGAGGAGGAGGAGGAGGAGGAGGAGGAGGGAGGAGGGAGGAGGAGGAGGAGGAGGAGGGAGGAGGGAGGAGGAGAGGAGGAGGAGGAGGAGGAGGAGGCAAGAGAAGGAGGAGGATGAGGAGGAGAGGAGGAGGAGGAGGAGGAGGAGGAGGAGGAGAGGAGGAGGAGGAGGAGGAGGAGAGGAGGAGGAGGAGGAGGAGGAGGAGGAGGAGGAGGAGGCGGCCTCTTGGGAGCCTCTTGGGGCACTCTTGTGGGGCCTCCTGGGGGCTTCCCGGGGGCCTCTTGTAAGCTCTTGGGGGCCTCCTTAAGCCTCTTGGGGGCCTTGGGGGCGTCTTGGGGGCCTCGCCTTGGCCGTCTTAAATCGTTCCTGGCCCGTCTGATGGGTCTGACGCCGTCGGAAGCCGTCTTGGGGGCCTCTCTGAACCGATGTGGGGTCCTCTTGAGGCGTTTCAGGGCCGCGCGTTTGCGCCGCAGGCCAGTGCCGAATGCAGCCTGTGGGTTGCATTACGCTGCCAATGTGCAGCGATGCTGCCAGTGGGCAGCACGGCGCCCCCCCCCCGAATGAGGGTGGATTGCGACAGCGCAAGAAAAGGGTCAGGGAGGGCGGGGCTGCAAAGCACGCGGCGCCACACCACGCCTCACGCCTGCACCAGGACGCGTAGAAGGAATCCAGGGAGTCCGTGGCCGGGATGATGGCTGCCAGGAAAAGCGCCCTTTACGAATGCACAGCCCCCTCCAAAGGGCACCTTTCCCCGAACAGCCCCCCGCGGGATGCGGGCAGGCGAAGCCTGCGGTCGTATCCAGCGCACCGCCGCACACCGGCCCGAATGGGCATCGCAACCAGGAAGCTCCAGGCGACCGGCCAGCGGTGGGCCCCCGCCTCGCACGGCATTCCGAGCCGAACCCGGCAACAATGGCGACGACAGGGCGGGCGCCGAGGGTAGAGGCGGCGGACCACGCGAAGCGTCGACGGGGGGTCCCCGTCCAGCCACCCGTCCGGGCCAGCGGCGGGCGTGCTGCCAGGAGGGGAGAGGCGCCTTTTTTCCTCGGACTCAGTGGCACTGCGGTGCCTCTAAGGGAGCGCGTTTGCGCCGCAGGCCAGTGCCGAATGCAGCCTGTGGGCTGCATTGCGCTGCCAGTGGGCAGCGATGCTGCCAGTGGGCAGCACGGCGCCCCCATCGAGGCCCTGTGTCTCTCACATCCGCCGCTGCCAGACGCGACGCGCCATGGGCGAACCTGACCGGGCCCCCTCGGGGGGCGGGTCGGCTGCCAGTGGCCCCGGCGCGGCTGCGGCCACTGGGGCCTCCAGGTCGCCAGATGTCGCTGCTTCGAGCAAAATCCTCTTCCGTTCTCCATCCGTGAAACGGGAGTAAAACGAACGCATGACTTCCGCTGAAGCCCACCCGCCTTGGGCCTGGATGACCTCGTCGGTTAAGCCTTTTGACACCCGCCACCAGTGCGCGCCTCCCTTCCGAAAGGAATGGGTGCCCACGTCGCGATCTCTCACAACCCGAGCAAGGCTTCGCCGGACCGTCTCGTATGACACCGGGCGAAGGTCCGCGCCGCCGGTGGCGCAGAACAGTGGACCTTCGGGCTCCATGCCGTAGGAGGTAGCGTTGCGCTGCGTGAGCCACCGCCGCACAAGTAAGAGCGGACACAAAGCTCCCATCGACGGAAGCGCTGGCAACCAGCACAACATCCCTTGGCCGAGCGGGTCGCTCTTCTACCTGCGGACACGCAGCTGCATGCAACCATCCGCGTCGACCAAGTCACGGAGCTCGAACGCCAGCACCTCTGCCGAACGACGGATACAGAAAAAAACCACGCCAGCTAGGGCGGCATCCCGCAGGCCCGCGGGGGTTCCAGTGTCCAGCCGGGTCCGCTCGTAGAACGTCAGCTCCTGCACGCTCAAGGGGCGTTTGGCCCTGCTGCCCGTATTTTCAGCCAACTTCTTTAAGCCGAGCCAAAAGTGCAGGGCCCGCGGCGTCCACGAGGCCTCGAACAAATGCACGCAATCGCGTTCGACATGCCATGCGCGCACCGCCGCCTTCGCGGTGGTGATTGTCGCCCATGGGCGCCCCACCAGACCCGTGAACAGCGTCATGACCTTCACGTCCGTGTCTGCAGGGAGAAGCTGCAAAGCCGTGTCCGCCTCCACGGCGCTCACAGCGCCTCGCAGGATCGCGTCGTAGCGGTCGCGAGTCGACTGTTCCCAGGCTGCGGAAAAAATTACCCTGTGACGTACCCAACCCATTTGTATCATGGGAAACGAGGAGTTGACCGAAACTTGCATGGACAATCAAATTGCAGGATCCGTTGTTTGATATGTAAGCTACTTGGGACACGCGCCTATGGCATGATGCGCAGGAGAACCATACAAGAAAGAAGGGCAACAGCTACAGGCTCGAAGAGGACATGGGGAGACGGGAGCGAAGAGCAGGAGAAAGACGTGCGGGAAGCCCACTGTGCTGGGCCCCTCAGCAGCCCTCGAAAGTGGCGACAGTTTCACAGATCGCAGCCCCCCAGGGATGGCGAGGTCCCATTTGAGTCTGCGGTGAGTACCCACTGTGCTGGGCCCCTCAGCAGCTCTCGAAAGCGGCGACAGTTTCACAGATCGCAGCCCCCAGGGATGGCGAGGTCCCATTTGAGTCTGCGGTGAGTACCCACTGTGTTGGGCCCCTCAGCAGCCCTCGAAAGTGGCGACAGTTTCACAGATCGCAGCCCCCCAGGGATGGCGAGGTCACATTTGAATCTGCGGTGAGTACCCACTGTGCTGGGCCCCTCAGCAGCCCTCGAAAGTGGCGACAGCTTCACAGATCGCAGCCCCCAGCAGCCTTTGAATCCGCCGTGAGTACCCACTGTGCTGGCCCCCCCAGCAAGCCTCGAAAGTGGCTGCAGTTTCACAGATCGCAGCCCCCCAGGGATGGTGAGGTCTAATTTGAATCAACCGTGAGTACCCACTGTGCTGGGCCCCCCAGCAGCCCTCGAAAGTGGCGACAGTTTCACAGATCGCAGCTCCCCAGGGATGGCGAGGTCCCATTTGAATCCGCCATGGGTACCCACTGTGCTGGGCCCCCCAGCAGCCCTCGAAAGTGGCGACAGTTTCGCAGATCGCAGCCCCCCAGGGATGGCGAGGTCTAATGTGAATCCCCGTAGGGCGTCACTCCGCTGGGCCCCCCAGTAGCCTCGAAAGTGGCGACAGTTTCACAGATCGCAGCCCCCCAGGGATGGCGAGGTCTAATCTGAATCCCCGTAGGGCGTCACTCCGCTGGCCACCCCAGCAGGCCTCGAAGAAAGTGGCGACAGGGATGGCGAGGTCCCATTTGAATCCGCCGTGGGTACCCACTGTGCTGGGCCCCCCAGCAGCCCTCGAACGTGGCGACAGTTTCACAAATCGCAGCCCCCCAGGGATGGCGAGGTCTCATTTGAATCCGCCGTGAGTAAGTACCCACTGTGCTGGGCCCCCCAAGAAGCCCTCGAGAGTGGCGACAGTTTCACAGATCGCAGCCCCCCAGGGATGGCGAGGTATATTTGAATCCGCCGTGAGTGCCCACTGTGCTGGCCCCCCAGCAGCCCTCGAAAGTGGCGACAGTTTCACAGATCGCAGCCCCCCAGGGATGGCGAGGTCCCATTTGAATCCGCCGTGGGTGCCCACTGTGCTGGGCCCCCCAGCAGGCCTCGAAAGTGGCGACAGTTTCACAGATCGCAGCCCCCCAGGGATGGCAAGGTTCCATTTGAATCCGCCGTGGGTGCCCACTGTGCTGGGCCCCCCAGAAGCCCTCGAAAGTGGCGACAGTTTCACATATCGTAGCCCCCAGCGCCTGCGAGGTCTAATATGAATCCCCGTAGGGCGTCACTCCGCTGGCCCCTCAGCAGCCTTCGAAAGTGGCGACAGTTTCACGGATCACAGCCCCCCAGGGATGGCGAGGTCTAATCTGAGTCCCCGTAGGGCGTCACTCCGCTGGGCCCCCCACGCAGCCTTCGAAAGTGGCGACAGTTTCACAGATCGCAGCCCCCCAGGGATGGCGAGGTCTAATCTGAATCCCCGTAGGGCGTCACTCCGCTGGGCCCCCCAGCAGCCCTCGAAAGTGGCGACAGTTTCACAGATCGCAGCCCCCCAGGAATGGCGAGGTCTAATCTGAATCCCCGTAGGGCGTCACTCCGCTGGGCCCCCCAGCAGCCCTCGAAAGTGGCGACAGTTTCACAGATCGCAGCCCCCCAGGGATGGCGAGGTCTAATTTGAATCCCCGTGGCGTCACTGTGCTGGGCCCCCCAGCAGCCTCGAAAGTGGCGACAGTTTCACAGATCGCAGCCCCCCAGGGATGGCGAGGTCTAATCTGAATCCCCGTAGGGCGTCACTCCGCTGGGCCCCCCAGCAGCCCTCGAAAGTGGCGACAGTTTCACAGATCGCAGCCCCCCAGGGATGGCGAGGTCTAATCTGAATCCCCGTAGGGCGTCACTCCGCTGGCCCCCCAGCAGCCCTCGAAAGTGGCGACAGTTTCACAGATCGCAGCCCCCCAGGGATGGCGAGGTCTAATCTGAATCCCCGTAGGGCGTCACTCCGCTGGGCCCCCCAGCAGCCTCGAAAGTGGCGACAGTTTCACAGATCGCAGCCCCCCAGGGATGGCGAGGTCTAATCTGAATCCCCGTAGGGCGTCACTCCGCTGGGCCCCCCAGCAGCCTCGAAAGTGGCGACAGTTTCACAGATCGCAGCCCCCCAGGGATGGCGAGGTCTAATCTGAATCCCCGTAGGGCGTCACTCCGCTGGCCACCCCAGCAGCCCTCGAAAGTGGCGACAGTTCCGCAGATCGCAGCCCCCCAGAGAAGAGAGGAGGAGGCGGGAGGGGGCGGGAGGCGGGAAGGAAGGAAGGAAGGAAGGAAGGAAGGAAGGTGGGGGCGGGAGGCGGGAAGGAAGGAAGGAATGAAGGAAGGAAGGAAGGAAGGTGGAGACCGCAGTGCTCTATTCAAAACAAGTACCCAACGCAGGAGGGTTGGGAACAAAAAGCTGTCGGATAGCAGCGGCAGCTTTCGCCCTGGCGTCGAGCTCTAGCGGCCGGCCTGCCGCGGTGGCGAGCAGAGCCAACGAGGCGGCCGGCCCCCTGAGCCTCCTGCTCCCAGGCGCGTCCTGCGACGCCATCGCGCCCGACGCTGCTGGCCGAGGCTCAGGAGCTGGGCCGGAATCGCCGCGCAGCAGCGGCGGCTGCCCTCCGTGTGCGAGCGCTGGGGCGCGAATGCCGCTGTGTGCTGGCAAAGCGTGGCCTTCGGGGTCCTGCGCCTTGGCCCGGGTCTCTGGCGGCGTCAGCAAGCCGCCATTGCCCGCCGCCCTGCGCCGGTCCTGCGGTCTGGGAGAAAAATCATTCTCCTGATCCAATGCATGGGGCCGAAAAGGCTACGGAGAGGGGCAAGAGGAGGAGCATGGGGGGGCGGCGGCGGCGCCGGGGGTAGGAAGCGGCGGCAGCAGGCCCGGCCGTTCGCTTGCCCCTGCTGCTACTCCCTCTCCGCCAGAGATCCAACGTGATCCTAGACGTTGCTCGCATTTGTGGTTCGCTTGCCCCTGCTGCTACCCATCTCCGCCAGGGAATCTGCACGATCCCAAACTGCTCGTACCGTGGGAGATTTTCCAGAGACTCTGAGCGAAGCCTGCTTGGCACGTTGAGAGTGCGCGACCCCGCCGTTGGGGGGCCACGGAAGCACGCGCGTGAACATCCGACCACGCGCCCTCGGCGCGCAAGCCGCCGCCTCCCAGGGCCCCAGGCAGAATCCCGGCCCACAGAGGCAGATGAATGAGTGATTGTTTTGGGCGTGGCGCTCGCGCGCGCTGCGGGTGATATGGATGGGGGTTCGGTTAGCAGAAAAATGTATTTAACATATGGGAGACGAAGGCAGTGCTGCGATCCCGAGGCACACGTGCGCAGATTACATGCATCTCGGCGGGCGGCCGGCCGGGCTGCTGAGCTGGCGGCCTAGCGCGGCCAATCAGATACCCAGTGGAGGATGCTATCCTTGCGCCCGGCCTTCGTGCACTTCGTGCGTGGGATGAAGCTCGGATTGCCGGCGTCGCGGCACTCCTTCAGCGAGTGCCTCACTGCTCCCTTTTTGCTCAGGAGGCAATTCCGGCAGATCACGCGCGTGACCTCCGTCATCGCCTGCCGGTGCACGTCGTCGAGCTTGAACTTCCCGTCCATCCAGGCCTGGGTGCGAGCCGGGGAAGCGTGCGAGGCCAGCTTCCCAGCTGCTTCTTGGTGGTCCGGGTGGAATCCCCTCCGCCCAGAGAGGCCTGCGCCGGCTGGCCGGTCTGGAGCGGCTGCTGCCCCGGCTCGACCGCCCGGGCGGCTTTGGGCGAAGGGCCGCCCGACCCCGAGCCCCTGTCCGCGGCCGCGGGGCGCTTCTGCGGGACGCCGCGCGCCGCGAGAGCTGCCTCGCCCAGCAGGACGTCGACCCCGAAGTCCTTGACCATGATCTCCGTGTCCAGCGGCGAGTTGGCGGACGCCTTGGTGGTCCTCGTCTTGTGCGACTTGATGACGAAGCAGACAAGGTCCATCAACTCCGCCCGCTGCTCAGCGGCTTTTGCTGGCCCGTCCTTCTTTGCAGCCTGTGCGACCGTGTGCCGCTTTTCCAAAAGTGAATACACATGGAGAAAGGAACGGGCCAACGCTTTGACCGCGCTGTCCTGCGAGTCAGCCCTCTCCTGTAGAAACACCGGTAGGCGGTCGGATCCCCCCCCGAAGCTGGGCAAGCAGATAGGCTTCCACTTCAATCTGGCTGCGTACTTCAACGTGGCCGCGCTCTTCAAAACGAGAAGTTCTGGGTTCTGCGGGTGCGCCGCCTGCAAAGCGAGGACGTTTGCCATGGCCGGGTCTTTTGCGACCGCGTCCGCCGCCTGGGTTGCCGCGCCCGCCTCCACGACGAGGTTCCTCCAGGCCGCCGACCACTGATCCGTGGTGAGGGAGCGGAGCTTGGCCCTGTACGGGTACTCCGCGTCCGCCCTCTGGTCGAATTCCTTCGAGATGGCGGCCGTGATCTCTCCTGCCGGCAAGAGGGCCTGCGAGACCGCCCTGGTGGAAGCGCTCGCGGCAGACACGTCGACGGCCTGGGCTCCCGCCTGCCCCGCGGCGAAGGAGTCGACGATCGCCTGGTAGACTTTGCCTCCCGGCTTGCTGGCCTCCTCCATTGCAGTGGCAATCAAGTTCTTGACGGCCTCCTCGTCCATGGCCGTGGACTGTGGAAGTAGACTGCGAAACAATCGGAAAGCTTTGCGCGCCGAACAGACAAGGCACTCGAGCCGCTGGCTACGGAGAGGCACGCTGCGCAAGCAGGGATGGCGGCAACAACGATCCGGGTTGGATTACGATGATGTGTTTTATCGTTTGCGCTTCCGCCGGTTCGGCTGCCAGGACTGCAGCAGCAAGTATGGCAAGTCAGTGCGCGGCCCTCGGCTCCACGAGTCTCCGTGGAACCACCGAAACAAGTCAGACCTGGCCGGCCAAGACCTGACCCGGAACCGCCGCCGCAGCAGTGCGGGGCGGAACCAGGGCGCCCGGCTGTCTTCTGGGCAAAGTAGCACGATGCGTGTACCAGGGTTTTGTACGAGGTGGGCATTCAAAAACTCCAAGACGGATCGAAACAACGCTCGCGGCGGATGCGCCCAAACCGTGTGGCCGGTCAGGTTTGCCTCAAATTCTGTCCTTTCGGGTGAACGCCAAGAAAGTGCAATGGCATTCCGGCCGCCCCGGTCTGCGAACAGGTCCAGTGTGAACGAGCAGGCACACCGTGCAACGACGTCTGCCAGAACTGGCGTGCGAATCGATGCCTCAAGAAAGGCATCAGAATTCCAGCGCGAGGCGAACAGAGGATCCCTAGAGCCGAGGTCTGCTGTCCGATTGGCCGCGCCGCTCAAGTGGAGCGCAACGAACAACAACCAAACATAATCTGGGCCGCGGAAGCTCACTTCAACCGCGCACCCAAGAAAGGCGTAAGACCGCTTGGCCCCCTCATTATGATATGCATTTTGTCGTCTTCGAGCCCAGCTCCCCTCACTGCCCCCCTTCCATCTGTCTGGGGCGGGAGCCTGCTGCGGCTTCGGAGCCGCCGCCTGCTCCAGAAGGTCCTTCTTGCACTTCATCAGCTCGCTGCAGTCCTTCCGACGAGCACGAGGAAGGAGGAAACGGATGAGGTGAAAGAAGGGGAGGAGGAAGAGGAGGAGGAGGAGGAAGAGGAGGAGAACCCTGAGAATACCCTGAGAAACACCAATCTTGCTTTGTTACACTGACTCTGCCTCATCCGCTCTCGCAAACCCCCTCAGGCCTGCAGGCAGCAGCGGTGGCGGCAACACGATCCCGAGCCCGACAACCTTCTCCCCATGCGAGTGCAGTTCGCACCGCCTTGGGCATACCTTTGGGGTGGGGCCGCTTGCCACTTGCTAGTGCTCCACAGTGGCGGCAATCATGCCCTGATGTGACTGACTGGAGATAGCATGAGTGGTCCCTTCTGAAATCAAGCCTCGGCTAAAAATGAAGTGTCTGGGCGATGTGTAAGGAACGGACACGTCGGGTAAAGAGTCAGGGATCTTATGGCTGGTCCACGGCCATCGCTACTCATGGGACGTGCTCGCTGGACGTCCCCCAGTAAGCCCTTTAAGGCAACGCCAGCACCGCATCTGGACAGGACAAACGTTCTTGACGACAGGATACAGCACGTTAGAAGAATGGACTGTGACCAATCTAAGCCCCGCCTCCCCCTCTGCCCAGATGATCAGAATGGAGCGGCGCGCCACACATGGGGAACTCACCTACTGCATACAGTAGGAGGGCCCGCGAGCCACGCGAATCCCACCAGCACTCTGGGCGCAACTGGGTGGTTTAGCGAGTTCGTTCTTCCACACCGCCCTGCGAGACAGCTCCAGGCGCGCACGGAGCCTCTCAAGGACGCCCCCGAGAGGGACATATGCAGCAAACCAACTCTGGGTTTCATAATAAGCGTGGGCGGGTCCCCCCCCGACGGGGGTCAACCTCGCCTGGTCGTCGCGCCGCGACGGGGGTCGGAGCGCCTTCGGCGCGCGGTGGCTGCCCGCGACGGGGGTCGATGCGGGGCTGTCGGCGGGGGTGACGCCCCCCCCCCCCCCCGACGCTTATTAAGAAACTCGGAGAATGCATGTTGCCTTCTCTCCTTTGCAGATCCGATGGGCTTCTCCGAGGTCCCAAGATGGCTCTAAGACCGCCCAGTGGAGCCCCAATATGGGCACAGGAGGGTTCCAAGAGGGCCCCTGCAGCGTGCCACGAGGGCTCCAATCCATGATTTTTCGGTCTCGGACAGGGGGGTGGGGGTGCGCCGCCCCTTTTCGGTTTTAGGTGCCCTCTGGGGCCCCTAAGAGGGTCCCAGGAGGTCCCAAGAGGGCCTCAAGAGAGGCCCCGAAGCCCCAAGACGGTCCAAATCAACTTCCAAGAGGCTCCCATATCGAAATGTCCACGTATGTATGCATGGTTGACTGCTGGATCCTCTCAAGCGGATCCGCCCTTCGGTCCGACGGCTGCCCCTCCCCCCTCTTTGACCCATTGCGTGCTTCTACACTGTCCTTGTTGAAACACCTCGCCTGGGCACCGTTTGTATCGATTCTGGATGGGCTGGTGGGGACCCGCGAAGCGTCAAGAATTCAGTGTTCCAACCCAGCCTGGCGGTCCTCGACCTTGAGAATTAGAGTGCGGGCAGTCTCGGGCCCCTGCTCGAGGGCCCATCCCCTGCTGGCCGGGAAGCAGAAGAGGCAACACATGTTGGCGGCGCCCGAGAAAGGGGGTGGTACCAAACACTGAAATCCCTTACCTCATCCGTGCCATCCGCTGCGAGCATGGCCCACCATCTCTCGACCCCTCGCGCAGATCCAAGAGCAGCCGGTGCGGATAGCCAGATGTCCTCGGGGAACTCTGCGGCGACGATGCTGTACGCCACCTCCAGCGTCCTGCCATGAGCGCTCGGACTCAGAGAGCAACGGCGTTTAATGACACATACCTCCAGCACAGCCCGGCCACAGGCGCTCCAGAAGGCAATCATGCCAACAAGTTTGGCCCGTGGCCCGGGAGCCTACTCTGGCCAGGGGGTCGACATGCCCGACGACGCGAGCGAGATTCAGGCCTGGGGCTGAACACGCACTGGAAACAGATGCGTCATTCAGCGCCCAGAGCGATCCCGCGCCCTTACCTCCTGGACAGCTGGATTCGGACAGGACGTGACCAGACACCCGTTTCGACGATACACTCGACCAGGCTAGTAAGAATGCGCGGTAAGGATGCAAGGGCCTTGGAACGCCATGTTGACGTTTTCCGTGCGGAGCGCAGCAGAATGCCGAAGGATGCCGAATACCGAAGGGGCAAGGATGCAAGGGTAGCCTTGGAAAGTTGCCCCATCCTTACTATCATGGTTGACTGTATAGGGTGATTGGGAGCATAAAAGACTCGAAGGACTATGCCCCCAACTACCCCTGGCGACAACACCCTGTCTTCCCCGAACAGCGCTTGCACTGAGGGGTTCTCGCTTAGGGTCCAAGGAACTGGGCCTGCGGGTCGGTCCGGCGGCTATGTAGCCGCCGTCGCTGCCCCGTCGCCGCCTCGTCGTCGCCATCGTCGCCGCCTCGCCGCCGCCGGTCGTCCGAGCCTGGGTGACGGTCTGGCGGCTACGTTGTCGCCGTCGCCACCCCGTCGCTCTGCACCGCAGAGTTTCTCCTTTCTTAGAATTTTCGGATGTACCCCCGCCCCGGAGTTAACCGCTCCCCGCTTCGCAATGCAATTTACATATGATTCAGCCCCATCGTCTACTTTAATATGAACTCATCTGATGCCAGCCAGGCCAGTAGCGGTTCCCCTTTTCATCCCCTGGGAAAGAATTATGCGCGCACACTTGTTCATCAAAAGCCACTAATTCGCAAGAGTCCCTTGCACCAAACTGGGACGAATTGCACACGCGCGCGTCGTCGCGCGCGCATGCCAGAATCCTTCAAAAACCGTGGGTTTCGTCAGAATTTCAGAACCGAGCGTCCCGAAAGTATACAAGCACATCGTTTCGCAACGCAAATCGTCAAACAAAACATTGTGCTCGCGCTGTTGCGATTTCTCGAGAAAACCATCGGCTTTTCAACATCCTCATGACATGGTACCAAGCGGGCCTCTCGCGCGCGCAGGTCGAAATCGTTCGGACGCTCTTGCGCGCGTGCCGTGGCAGTACTCCCTCGCACCACATGTAACGAAGTGCACACGCGCGCGTCGTCGCGCGCATGCCTAGCTCTTTGAAAAACCTTCGGTCTCGCACGGATTTCAAAATCGGTTGTCTCGAAAACATAAAACATGCATGGTTTTGCAACATCGTCACGAACAGGAACGACGCTCGCGGTTTAGCGAATTCTCGCGGAAACCACACGTTTTCACAATTGTTGTTACACTCGGCCAAAACAAGCCTTTCGGCCCGCATGTCGAAATCGTTCGAGCGCCCTTGCGCGCGTGCTGGGGCGGCACGATCCGTGTCAAATAATGCCACGCGGGCCACTCTCGCGCGTCGGCCGCGCGCGCATGTCGAACGCCTTCTCAAACCTTCATTGTCGACGCGAAGACGCCGTCATCGTCGACGGCGTTATCAGCATCGGCGCCGTCACTGACCGTGCCGTCGCCGTTGTCATCACCGTCACCAGCGTCACTACTATCTTCATCGTGTCTACCGTCGTCGTCGTTGCCATGATACCGCGCCCGCCCAAGTCGCCGACTCGCACTGAATTGCCCGCTGGCAAGTGCCCCGAAGTCACCGCCGCCGCGGCCGCGTCGGTCGCGCCGCACTAGCTGGCCGCTGCGCGCGAGCATGCGCGGGCTAGCGCGGCTGGAGATACACCAGCCAACGCCGCGCACTCATCGCAATCGCCGCCGCGTGTGTTTTGAAAAGCAAGTTGTGGGCGGGTGGGTGGGTGCTTGCGCGAGCAGTGGAGCTGACCAGTGCGAATTCCACAAGTGGGCTGCTCCGAAGCCATTGCTCCGCAAATTTTGCACCGAGTCGATTGCACCACGTAGCTTGCTCCACATAGACTGCGGACACACTCATTGCACCACATCTCCCCCCCCCGGGGTCAACGGTTCACCCTTTCGTATTGCAAATTGCATATGATTCTGCCCCTTCGTCCATCCTAAATCTGAGTTCGTAGCGTTCCAGCCCAACCGGCATCGACCCCCCAAGTGTTCATCAATCTCTTGCAATAGAAAAAATGCACGCGCGCGCGTTGTCGCGCGCGCGTGCCGAAATCCCACAAAAAACTTAGGTTTCGTCAACAACATCTAAAAACGAATGGTTTCGCAACGCGGATTTTCAAAACAAATCTTGCGCGCGCGCGCCCTTGCGAATCCCCAAGACAACATTTTTTTCTCTCAACGTGTTCGTCACATGGTACCAGACGGGCTTCGCGCGCGCATGTCGAAATCGATCGAATGCCCTTGCGCGCGTGCTGTCGCGAGGATTTCAAAACAGGGTGTCCCGAAACAATCGAAAACATATGATTTCGCATTGGCAACATCAGTTAAACAACTTGCGCTCGCGCTCCTGCGAATTCTCAAGAAACCATGCGTTTTTTTTTTTTTTTTTGTTTGTTTGTTTGTTTGTTTGTCTGTTTGTTTTTTCTTCAACATATCCATGGAATGCTGCCGAACGGGCCTGTCGCGCCGCATGCCGAAATCATTCGAACGCCGTCGCGCGCGTGCTGGGAGAGGAAGGGGGGGGAGGAGGTCACGATCCGTGTCGAATAATACCATGCGGGCCACTCTCGCGCGTCGGCCGCGCGCGCATATCGAACTCTTTCCAAGACTTTCATCGCCGACGCGGGGGCGCCGTCATCGTCGTCGGCGTGATCAGCTTCTGCGCCGTCACTGGCCGCGCCGTCGCTGTTGTCATCACCGCCGCCAGCATCGTTGCGATCGTTATCATGTCTACCGTTGTCGACGTTGACGTGATGCAGCGCCAGCCCATGTCGCCGACTCGTACTGAAGTGCCCACTGGGCCGTCCCCGGCGGTCAGCGCCGCCGCGGCCGCGTCGGTCGCCCCAAACTAGCTGGCCGCCGCGCGCGTGCATGCGCGGGCTGGCGCGGCAGCGAATGCGCCGGCCAGCGCGAAGCATTCATCGCAATCGCCGCCGCATGGGTTCTGCAAGTCAAGTTGCGGGTGGGTGGGTGGGATGTTTGCAAGCGCGTGAAATGTGTCAACTCGTTTGTAAAAATCAATGGCAACCCATAGATTCCACGCTATAGCTTGCCAGCCATATATGCCCCTTTTGTGGAATAGCACAAAAGATCGACCTCCCCCAGAATTGGCGCGACACCCAGGGATCATGCAATTTACTGCGATTTTGTCTCCTCGTTCATGATGCGCATGAATTTAGTCCGTCTCAACTAAGCCCATCCTCGCCCCCCTTCACCCGTGCCAAATGATACTCTGCGCGCGCGTTCGTTGCATCGGCATGTCCAAAATTCCCCGGCAACAGACGGGGTAAAGTCAACGTGCCCGCGGCGTCGCGCGCGCGTGCTGGCATTATTGGAAACCTTAGGTCTAGGGGGGGTCTCAAAATGGAACTTCCCGAAACAAATAAAACCCATGGTGTTGCACAAGAACGTGTGCGCGCGCATTCTCGTGAATTCTTACGAAGCCCATCGGTTCGACGAATTCCCCATCGTCGTAATCAGCATCGGCGCCGTCATTGGTCTGGCCGTCGTCATCGTCATCGTCCTCGTTAACAACCATCACTTCTATCATCATTGTGTTCGTTGTTTTTGATGCCGCTGTGATGCCGCGCCCGCCTGGGTCACCGACTCGCAGTGAAGTGCCCGCGCGTCAGCGCGGCCCGCGAGACGCGCTGGGAAGTCCACGGTGGTCAGCGCCGCCGCCGCCGCGTCGGTCGCGCCAGGCCAGCTGGCCGATCCGCGCGCGAGCCTGCGCGCGCCGGCGCGGCCGCGGCGATGCGCCGGCCAGCGCCGAGCAGTCATTGCAATCGCCGCCGCGCGGGATTTGCAAACCAAGTCGCGGGTGGATGGGCGGGGCGATCGCGCGAGCAATGGATTGGGCAACTCACTAAAAAACATTCGTTAAGTGCTCCACGCAGATTGCAAGAAGACCTAACCCCCGCCGGGTTCATCGTGGCCCTCTGGGATGCGCCATTTACGTGAACTCCAACCATTCCAGCTCGACCCGTGATCGCCCCCCCCCGCTCTGTCATATGGATGCATGCGCGCGCGCTCGTTTAGCGACAATCAGCAGTTTTCAAGAATACCTCGGCGCAGAATGTGGCAAGGTCGATGCGCGTCCTATCGTGGCGCGCGAACGCTGGAACTCGGGAAAAAGCGCGAGGTTTCGCGCGGGTTTCAAGGTCGAGGTTCCCGAATAGACACGCGTAACAACCAATTATTCCACGTCGTGTTTTTTCAAACAAATCTGCGCGCGCACTTGCGACTCCCGAAGACAACCGCAATTTTTCCGCCATTTGCATCCCGGGCGATCGCGCGGGCGTCGCGCGCGCGCATGTATGTCCACATCATTCGGGCGGCCATGCGCGCTTGCTGGGGGGGGGGGCGCGATCCCCGTCGGAAAAAAAAAAACCTGCGAGCCACTCGCGCGCGTCAGCCGCGCGCGGGCGTTGAAATCCTTCCGCGACCTTCGTCGCCGACGTGTGGGCGCCATGATGGCCATCGGCGCGACCGGCGTCGGCGTCGTCGTGGGCTTTGCCGTCGCCGTCGTCGTCGTCGTCGTCGCCATCATCGCTGCTATCGCCGTCGTTTCCGCCGTTGTCGACGTCGCCATGATGCCGAGCCTGCCCGAATTACCACCTCGCGCTGAGGCGCCCGCGCGCCGGCGCGGCCTGCAAGACGCGCGGGGAAATCCCTGGCTGTCCGCGCCGCGCTGGCCGCGCTGGTCGCGGCGAACTAAGTGGCCGCTCTGCGCGCGAGCTTGCGCGCGCTAGCGCGGCCGCAGAGATGCACCAGCCAGCGCCGAGCAGTCATCGCAATCGCCGCCGCATGGGCTTCGCGATCCAAGTTGCGGGTGGGTAGGTGGGATGGTTGCGCGAGCAGTGCTGTTGACAACTCAGAGTGCCTCGAAATTACTTGCGCAACATGCACTGCTGCACGTCGATTGCTGCGCTACATGTATTGCACCACATACGTTGCACAATTAGGTTCCACGACGTAGGTTGCACCACGTATATTGCGCAACGCATATTGAACCACACATATTGCATTACGTATACGGCACAGCATGGATTGCTCCACGTAGTTTGCGCCACAAATGTGGCACCGCATCGGTTGTGCCATCAAGACTGTTCTATATCGATTGTACAACATGTAATGCTAGACGCACGTGCACACTGTTTGGGGTCCATGTTGTCTAAGGCGGAACCCAAATCCCAATGAACATGATTTCCTGGATTTGAAATGCGTCTTGTTCTGCAGCCCAAGGGTGAGTCCAACAACGCCATCTGGGCCGCAGAGAGATCAAGCGGGGGGGATTCGGAGCAAAAGGGGATCTGCCCATGTGAGGCGAAGCGCGACATGGAGTCTACGCAAAACCCTTCGAACTCTCTGGGTGAGAATTGTCAATGCCCTTTCAAGCTCCAGAACACAGATTTCTGGAATCATTGGGCTCCGCGGCGCTCTTTCCTTTGGAACTGTAGCCTTCATTGAGGCCCAAGGAGCGTGGCTGGGGATTTATACTTCCTGTGTGTCATGAAATGGCCCGACGGGACCGTCCTGGGCCTCTCTTGGGGGCTTCTTGGGTCGTCTTGATGGCCTAGGAGGTGGACATCAGACAAACTTTCAAGCTCGCCTTCGGGTCCTAATAGCGTTTATGACGGCCTAGAAAGCCTCCGAAAGAGAGAGAGAGAGAGAGAGAGAGAGAGAGAAGAGAGAGAGAGAGAGATAATGAGAGACAGAGAGACAGAGAGAGAGAGAGAGAGAGAGAACGAGAGAGAGAGAGAGAGAACGAGAGAGAGAGAGAGAGAGAGAGAGAGAGAAACAAAGAGAAAGAGAGAGAGAGAGAGAAAAAAACAAAAAAAGAGCTCCAAGAGGGGCCCCGAACCCCCCAAGAGGGGCCCACTAAGGGGGAACTCGATGGGGCTTTTGGGGCCCCGCGCGCCGAGATGGCCCCCGAGACCACCTCCAGGCTGACAAGGGCACCAGGAGGCCTCCGGATGGACCCCAAGGGGCCCCACATACTTTTTCCGTCGGCGGCGAGGCAGAGTTGCTGCACCAACGCTAGAGCTAAACGCTGGAGCTGGCCAGCGTGCAGGAGCGGGGACAGGACAAACAGGGCGGCCGCGTATGGGGGGGGGGGGCACAGGCCACTCAGAGGTGGAAAATGGGCCCAAAATGCAACCAGACCTAAATCAGACCCTCCGCCGGCCGCAACACAGAACAAAAAACTGGTACCCTTCCCAGGATGCGCAAACACAGGGTGTCCTCCCCAGACCGACCTCGATCTTATACTTCGGTCCGACTGTAAGCATCCAACAGGTGGGGGGGGTCCTGGGGAGTTGGTGAACCCCCCACCCCCCTGGGGGGAACACCCCTCCCTGGGAGAAGCCTTCGGCTCCAGAACGTCAGCGTCGTCGTCGTCGTTCAGGGTCGGCGGCACCAGCCGTAAGGCCTTCGTAATAATAGATATCCAACAGGCCTTCCAAGAGATTCCAAGAAGCCTCGAAGAAACCTCTTGTCCATGACCCAGGCTCGGGGGCTGTATTGGCTGAAGGCTACCAGATCAGCCGCCCTCTGTGCTTGCCACAAGGCAGCTTGGCGTTCGAGACTTCAAAACACTTTTCGGCCCTTCCAAACAACATTTCCGACATGCCTTTCGGCTCATCCCGCCGCTCTCGCACAAAACACGTCTTCGCTGGAAACGCCGTCGCCAAGCCAACCAATATGGCCTAACATGGCCTCGAAGACGGCCGCATATGGCTGCCAATATGCTGCCAAGGCGAACGCGATGGCCCCAAGATGGCCCAACAGGCACTGGCCGAAGCAACCATCATATGCTTTTCCACGTGTTTCTGGGTTCTCGACTTTTCGGTCTTCAGAGCGCCCAGCACTGCTCCGGAGGAACCCCAAGACCAGCCAACGGCGACAGGCCGCAATGTGACCCCAAGACGGCAAGAGGACCCCAAGACGGTCCAAGAGAGCTCCACGACGGGCCTACATCTCGACTGGCCCCAAGAGGCCCCCAGGACGGCCAGGGAGACCCCCACCGAGGCCTCCGAAGGCGCCGGACGGCCCAAGAGCTCCCTGCAACGGCCCCGATGTTGCCCAAGAGCACTCCCAGATGAAGAGAAGAGCCGCCCTCGGCAGCCCCAAGAAGGCCCCAGACGGCTCCTCCCGGTGTTCCCCCAGAGGCTTCCCGAAGAGCTGAGGGAATACGCAGTCCACCAGCGTGGCCGCACTTCTTGCTCGCCATCTCACGACACAGGCGCTTCCAGCAGGGGGCGGCGGTGACTCGCCGCAGGCGTCTTGGATGATAAGCTGCCGACTTCTCCCCGAACTGCGATCCCCAAAGACGACCCCCTGCTCCGAAATATGACTAGGATTCACATGCCGTGCAACAAGATCACAAACATGATATCCGAAGGATGCGGAAGATGCAGAGCCCGCGCCATGCCAACTCTTCCTTAGACTTGCGCCCCAGATCCGCTTTTGAACGCCCCAGGCCCCGAAAACGGACCCTGGAGGAGGCCAAAACCAAGTCGCCAAAGACCCAAAGATCCCATGTCTTGTTTTTTCAATACGGGGTCCCCGAAGTCCGGACACCTTCCCCGGGACCGCCTTTTCATCCCGAGTAGTTTCTCGACGGTCCTGGGGCCCGGGGAAGGCCCCCAGATCCCGAAAGCGACGAAACACCTCCGCCTTCGACTTTTTCAGTGCGCTGGAGGTCTGGGGATCCTGGCCCGTCCTCACCCCTGAGGCCTCCCGCGTGGGGTCCGAGCAGATGGGGTCCCAGGATCGCACAGCGCCGCCGATGCATCGGCGGTGCCTCGGCGACGTCGGCGATGCATCGGAAACGCAGGCGCGGAGGAGATCGGGCTCCGCATCCAGCCGCATCGCCGACGCACTGCCGATGAGGCGCGACCCTCCGACCCCACCTGCTCGGCCGCCAGCTGGGAGGCCTGCCCTCCCCGGACGTCCGGCGCCTCGCCTTGTTCGAGGCACGGGCCACCGATGTCTCGATCACTGCCCCAGGGCCAAGTCTTTCCATCCCGAACCATTCTTCGACGGTCCCGGGGCCCCCGTGGGGGCCCCGAGAGGCCGAGCACTGTGAAAAACCTCCGCCTCGACTTCTTCGAGACGCTGGATGTCTAGGATCTGGGAAAGCCCGCCCTCACCGATCCTCCGATTGTTCTTCACGATCCAGTCCACCCGCTCCCGGCACGTGTGGCAGCCGTCGCTGTCTTCGCCTCCGCCCGCGCCGCCCTGCGCCCCCGGACGACCGGCCCGCGGCCCCTCCGCCCCCCGGGGTCTGCAGCACACTGCGCCCGCGGGGGCACAGGGCCGAGGGAGCTCAGACAGCGGGCGTCTCGAAAGTAGTCGAGACGGACATGTTTCATCATTTTTCGGCCTCTCGGGGCGGGCCTCGGGGCTGTCAAACCACAAGTCGGGATGAAAGCCTGGTCTCGGGGAAAGGGTCGAGAGGTCGGGGGCCCGTGCCTCGAAAGCATCGATTCGCCGGATGTCTGGGTAAATCTGGGCGACGCAAAAAACACCGTGACGGCGCCGGGGAGGGTCGAAAGACGACACAGGAGGAAAGGCTGGTCCCAGAGAAGGATTCGGAGGGTCGGGGGCCGGTGTCTCGAACAAACCGAGACGCTGGATGTCTGGGTCTAGGTCCGACGTCGCAACTGTTTCTTGACGTTGGCCCCCGGGGATTTCGACCCTTCCCCTGGGCTGGCCCTATATCTAGAGGCACGAAAACAAACGGCACAACATAAACTTTCTGCGCTCCTCGCGGATTTCTGGGATCGGCGCTGGACCCCCCTCCTGGCGCGCGGAGCGCGCCAGGTGCGGAGCAGGAGGCGCCGCCAGGGGAGCCCAGCGCCGAGCCAAGAAATCCGCACGGAGCGCCGAAAATTTATGTGTATAGCGTTTTTTGTTCTTCAATGCCTCCCGTCGAGGAAGAGCTTTGATGGTCCTGGGGCCAAAAGACTGCCTCCAGACGCCGAGCCGGCCGTCTCGATTTTTCCCCAGTTTGGCTTTATCCAAAGCTGTTAACTGTTTTTCCAGAACTGATGGGTGCGGCCCCCAGTTGGCGCCGTCCCTCCCTGGGGTTCATGTGCTTCGTTTCCTTGCACGGGCCTTCCCCAAGGTTCCCTGGTCTTGTTTGCTCATAAAGCGTTGCCCAGGCTCGCTGGCCTTGGTTCCCTAGTCCCTTGGTCTTGGTGCTGTGGTTCCTTAGCTCCTTAGTCTTGGTTCCTTGGTTCCTTGGTCTTGGTTCCTTGGCCTTAGTTCCTTAGTTCCTTAGTTCCTTGGTCTTGATTCGTTAAAAATGGCTCCTGGGCTCCTGGGTCTTGGCTCCTTGGTTCCTGGTCCGTGATCTCCTTAGTCTTGTCTCCTGGCTCTTGGTTTTGCTTGTGGCCTCGCCACGTAGCGCTAAGAAATGCCAAGCAGTGCCAAGCAGTGCCAAGCAGTGGCAAGCAGTGTCAAGCAACGCCAAGCAATGCCAAGCACTGCCGAGCAAAACCAATACCTGCCAAGCAACGCCAAGAAGTGCCACACAACGCCAGGCAATGTAAACCAATGCGCAACAATGTCAAACGATGCCCTCCTTGCTGAGATACTTGCTTGTGAAACTTTCCCCTACTTGGGGCCGCGTTGGATTCGTGCTGCAACGCCTAGATAAGAAGGGAAACCAACGGGTCCCAGGCACAGGAGGC
Source organism: Prorocentrum cordatum (assembly GCA_963575745.1). Classification (NCBI taxonomy): domain Eukaryota; class Dinophyceae; order Prorocentrales; family Prorocentraceae; genus Prorocentrum; species Prorocentrum cordatum. Next base: position 324,017 of record CAUYUJ010012381.1, on the reverse strand, counting down.
TTTCCCCGGGGCCAGGCCGCCCCCGTGGCGCGCGGGCCCCCCGCTGCGCTCCCACTGGGAGAAGCCGGGGCCCTCCAGACGTCGACGACGACGACGACGACGACGACGACGACGACGACGACGACGACGACGACGACGACGACGACGACGACGACGACGACGACTACGGCGACGGCGACGGCGACGGCGACGGCGACGGCGACGGCGGCCCTCATCCTGGGCCGTTCTCTGAGGGCGCCCCCAGGCCCGGGAGGGCTCCTCTACTGAGCCCAGGAGCGGCGGAGGGCCTCCATGGTCCCGCCGCCTCCCCAAGACCCGCATCCGTCGTGCTGAGAAGTCCCGCGCGAGGGCGGGATCTTGGTACATTGTGAAGAACTTCGGGGATGGACAGAACCGCCTTTAGTAAAACGTGGTTGAGTGAGAACGACCTCGGGCCCAAACCTGGCGGGCGCAAGCCTGGTAATCGACGGCCGCGGCTCCCTCTCGAGAACCGAAAAGGGACAATTCACTAATCGACATGTCAGGATGGGTGTCCTGTCCACCCCTGAGAACTATCAGGCCGGAGCCGATGAATTCTGATCAAGCAACTATTGTTGACCTTCCCCCTCCTCTGGTGCACTTTGCGTCTTTAAAATGAAGTGCTCCTCCTGGGGCTCGCACTTCATTTTCTATCAAGGAAAATCTTCCTCCTCAAACTGCGCCCCTGGCCCCTGACTTACAACAACAAGTGCTCCAGCCTCAGACTTCCTCACAATTCATTTCACAATCGCGCTCTCGCGTGGGACTTCATCACGAATGATGCAGGAATCGCGCTCTCGCGTGGTGCTTCCTCACCATGTATTGCGGTGCCGTGCTCCCCAGACTCAGGAATATCAAGAATCACGCTCTCGCTTTGGATTTCCTTACGATTTACTTGGGAATCGCGCCATCGCTCGGAAAATTCATGCTTGTGATTCATGTTGGCCTGACGCTTCAACGATCCGCCCGCTCAACCCAACCGTCTGGGCTCGCCCGCCCGACCTGCCCATTAGGGTCTG
>CAUYUJ010012381.1:220480-317980 GCA_963575745.1 Prorocentrum cordatum | reverse complement strand
TTTGGCCGTTTTCGTTTTTCATTCTCTTTACCGTTTCCGGCGCCGTATTTGGGCGTTTCCGCAATCGTTCTACTGTTCCTTTTCACCTGGGCAAGGCCTGGTCCAGATCACATTTGCTTTCTGGATCCCAACCGTTGTCGAATCGGCTCCGAACGTCCTTCGGATCACCGGACTGCCCGAGCCGTTTTGGCCGTTCTCATGATCATGTGGCAGTTTTTGTGGAAACGATGAAAACACGGCCCTGCCGTTTCCAGGGCCCACTAAGGTCGTGGCTGAAGCAGGACTGCGCGTCCTCGCACATGTACGAGGGGAACGCCTCGGGCTCCGTGTCCAAGATGTTGTCCCCGTCGTCGCAGCCGCCCTCGAACGTGTGGAAGAGCCCGAGGGAGTGGCCGCCCTCGTGGATGCACGTGTCGCCCTCGTCGTAGGTGAGGTCGGGGTACCTCGTCGCTGCGGCCCAGCCTCGGAAGGCCTTGGCGTTGATCTGCACGATCAGCTCCTGGCTCGACTCCTGCCACTCCTGCGGGAACTCTGCCAGCCTGGGGTCCCCAAAAGCAGCTCAAGGCGCCCTGCGGCATGTCCGTCGGGGGCGTCCACGAGGGGGTGCGTCCAAGAGGCGGAGGGTGAAAATCATGGCCGGCGGCACGTGCGCGGCCCAAGGGGGGGGGGGCCAGGGACGAAATGAAACAAGAAGAGGCGCCATGAAATCTGAGGAATTATCATGGCCCGCGCCATGATATCCCCCCCCCCTAGTCATCACCCCCCTCTTGGCCGCCCCCGAGTCCGTCGCCCCTCGCCGCCCAGCCCACCGGACGCTTGGCAAGAGGAAAACGCGGGGCCTCTTGCCCTCCTCTCCGTCATCCTCCTGGTGCTGCGCCTCCTCCTCCTCCTCCTCTTTTTCTTACCCTGCGGGTGAGGCGTCGTTGTCGGTGTAAGACATGGCAAGACAGACATGTAACGGAATGCCCCCGCCAGGAAATCGACTTCGTCCGTGTTCGTCCTGCGGTTGTCCCGCTGTTGCCCCCATGACTGTCCCGCGGACGGGTAGATGAGTCGCTAGGTATATCGACCGTTTTCTCGTAGACGGTGCACGAATTATCAAAAACAAGGCGCTGTGCATAATGGCTGTGTATATTAAAACCAAACGGATGCAGGTCTTTTTATATATATATATATATATATGTATATACACCTACCTGTTCTATATATGTATGTCTATCTTTCGACCTATCTGCCTGCACGTACCATTCTATACATATATGTAGATCGATATGTATGTATAGCTATACATACATGTAAATATTTATCGATCTATCTATCTATCTTACTATACACCTACCTACCTACCTACCAATCCGTCTATCAATCCATCTGTCTTAATATTATATATACAAGGTGTGTGTATATACAAGTGGCACGTGTATGCCCAAGCTCATACAAAAATCAGAAAGGGCGTTTGAAGCAGGAAGACACCATGACTGCAGGATCGGAGATGGAGAAGGGGAAGCTGGGGCGGCGCCGCCAGGGCGTGCCTAAGAGAAGGGGAAGAGGCAGGAGGTGAACGCATAATAATCTAAGATCGAGGTCGCACTCGAGCGCAAGTGGGGTTGCCACACCTTGCGATGTGTGTACCAAGGCCCCCCAGGAAACGTCAGGAGGCCCGACTTGGATACCAGAAGAGGCTCCAGGAGGCCCGACTTGGATACCAGGATTGTGAGTGTTGTGTGTGTGTGTGTGTGATATGTGCTCTGTGTTGTGCGTGTTTTCTGTGCGTTGCAGGTGTTGTGTGTGTGTGTGTGTGTGTGCGTGTGTGTGTGTGTGTGTGTGTGTGTGTGTGTGTGTGTGTGTGTGTGTTTTATGTTTGTCTAGCGTGTGATGTGTTGGGTGTGATTTGTGTCTCTGTGTGTGCATGTAATTCTGAGGCCCCAGGAGGCCCCAGGAGGCCCCAGGCGGCCTCAGGAGGCCCCTGAAGACCCCAGGAGGCTCCAGGAGGCCCCAAGAGGCTCCAGGAGGCCGCAGGAGGCCCCAGGAGGTTCCAGGAGACCCCCAGGAGGCTCCGAGGCGGGGTCTGGGGTACCAGAAGGTACAGAAAGCCCCAGGAGGCCCCAGGAGGTTCCAGGAGGCTCCCAAGAGGCTCCGAGGCGGGGTCTGGGGTACCAGAAGGTACGTCGGGGCTCGATTTTGGGAGGATGTCTCAGGCGAAATCGCCATTCTCTGAGAATCGGGGTCAAAATCATTGAAATTACAATGTGTTTTTGAAGGTTTTATGTTAGAATGTTGAAATTCCCATGTGTTTTTGGACCCTGACGTCACGATCTGCGTGAGGGGTGCCACCGATTTTCAGAATTTCGAGGATGTCCCTAGCGAAACGGCCAGAAATCGCGCCGCCCCGCCTTCAAATCGGCTCTGAGCTCTACTCCCTCGGAGAGGTGCGTATGAGTATATATATATATATATAATATATATATATATAATATATATATAAAAGTATATATATATATATATATATATATTCCTACTCTTATATTTTTATTACCCGGACCCCCCCCCCGGACCCCCCCCCCTAAACCGGATCCTTCCCCCAGGGACGCTCCGGACGCTCTTTCGGACGTTTCGGCGGCCCCCTGGACGCCCTTGCAAAAGGTTCGGTGGCCCTTCCGGGCCTCCCAGGGCGCCTCGCTGGGCCTTGCCAGCCGACTGAAGGCGATTAGAGGGGTCGTCGGAGAGGCGCAAGAGAGACCCAAGACAGCGCAAGAGCGCTCCAAGAGGAACCTCGATGGTCTGAAGACGGCCCAAGAGGCCCCCAAGACACCCCAAGAGGCCGTTAAGAGAGCCCCGAAGAAGCCAAAATCGTCACATTCCCTCAGGAAATAATTTGGTTGTGCATATCCGCTTTTTGGGTCTTCGCAGCGTCCAAGACGGCTCGCCCCAAGACGGCCCGGGAGGCACCCTAGAGGGGTTGAAGGCGGCCCAAGGGGGCCCCAAGACTGCCCCAGAGAGCCCCGAGACTGCCCACAAGAAGCCCAAGATGCCCCCAGAAGGCTCCCAAGAGAGACCCACGAAAGCCATGAGATACCTCCAAGAACGCCACTGGAGGCCCGCAAGAGGGCCCTAGATGGCTTCAGAAGACTTCTGGAGGACCCCAGCTCCCCAAGGCGGCCCAATAAGCCCCCAGGACGGCCCAAGAGTGCCCCAGGACGGCCCAAAAGAGGACCAAAAACGACCAGACGGCGTTCTCCTACGAAATACATCAAGCCGACCCGACGATCTTGGTTCCACGTTTGAGGCTCGAGGTTTCAGTAGCTACCCGATCGAGAGAGACAGGCAATGGATCTAGATTCGAAATTCGACGATCGAAGATTTCCTGAGTGCCTGGAGCCTTCCAGGCATTCGGGAAGCGATCAAAAATCGATGTGTTCGGAGCTACTGTGACTTCTTCGGCGTGTCATGGGAACGCTCCGTACTTCCTCAAATGGCCTTCGCGCGCGAAAACATCAGCATGATTCCCCCACTCCTGCGCACAAGCGTGCCACTGCATCGTCCGAAAGCGGTGTCAGCAAGCACCCGGGATATCGGAAAAATGGGCGGGTCGCCCGTCCAGGCCTCGAGGTCATCCCTGCTGAAGAAAGCGATGATTTATTGCTTTGCCAGGGAAGCGTCCGGAACAAGGCGCATGGCGCGAAGCGCCAATGCAGTCTTGTGTATATATATATATATGTATATATATATATATATATATATATATATATATATATATATCAATGCATCCTACCTCTTCGGACCCCCCTGGACACCCCACCCGGACCCTCGCTCGTACACAAATTCCCCCCGGGGCGCTTTCATCGCCGCATATCAATTTTTCGAGTTCCGGGTGCCACTCCAGGCCTTCTTCGACCACCTGGGTGGGCCCCACAGCAGGCCACCAAGACGGCCCAGGAGGGCCCAGAATCGCCGGATGATCGGTCCGAACCGCCAAGATGGTCCCAAGATGGCCCAAGATGCCTGCAAGAGGCCCCAAGAGCCTTCCCACGAGGGCCCCGAGAGGCAACAACCATGAATCTTCCTTATGGTTTCAATATTTTTGGCGGTTCTCGCCTTTTGGACCTTCATACGCTCTGAGACAGCTCACGAGGCTTCCAAAATCGCCCCCAGACGGCACAATACGCCCCCAAGACCGTCCCAAGACGGCCCAATAGGCGCCCAAGATGGCCCAAGAGGGCCCCAAAAGGCACCCAAGAGGGGGAGCACGAACCGAAAATTTCAGTCTTCCGCCCCGAGAGGCGTCCATGAGGCCCCACGCACGAGGCCCCCAAGAGGAGGCCCCAAGAGGCCCCCAAAGGCACCCAAGAGACCCCCAAGATGCCCGAAGAGGCCCCCAAGAGGCCACCCAAAGGCCCCAAGAGGCCCCCATGAGGCACCCATGAGGCCCCACGAGGCCCTCCAGAGGCCCCCAAAGGCACCCAAGAGACTCCCAAGACGCCCCCCATAAGCTCCAAAACGGCCGGCAAAAGGAGGTCGGGGCGGCGGGCGGATGGGCGGCGGCGTCTTCGGGTGGAGGCGTCGCAGACTGGACGCGAGATTCGTTGACTTCTTAACGATCGGTCTGGAAGGCCCCACGGGTGCTCTGAACCCTATGACCCCCATGAGCCCTACGTGCCAATGACCCCCATGATCCCTACGAGCCCTGTGAGCCCCACGATGCTCTACGAGCCCCCCGGAGCCCTGCGAGGCCTCTTAGCCCTACGAGCCTTATAAGTCCCACGAACCCTATGACACCTGCGAGCCTTGGAAGAACTATGGCTCCCCATGAGCTCTATGAGCCACACGAACCCTGTGAGCCGCATGAGCCCCATAAGCCCTTTGAGCCTTATGAGCCCTGATGCTCCCGAAGCCCTGAGCGTTATGAGCCTATGCGACCCATGAGCCCTACAAGAACCATGGCCCCCATGAGCCCCAAGCCCTGCGACCCCTGTGAGCCCCATGAGCCCCACAAGCCCTGTGAGTCATATGCGCTGAAGCCCCCTGGGCCCTGTGAGCATTATGGGCCCCATGAGCACCGCGAGCTCCCATGAACCCCATTGACACCTACGAGCCCTAGAAGCAATCTGATCCACATGAACTCTATGAGCCATAAGCGCCCACGGCCCCATGAGCCTTGCGAGCCCTATGAGCCACATGAACTCTATGGGCCGTATGCGCCCAAGGCCGCATGAGCCATGTGCGCCCAACGCCCTATGAACCCTATAATCCAACGGACCCCCACGATGAGCCATATAAGCCCGGGATGCCATACGACCCAAATGCGCCCAAATCCCCATGAGTCCTACGGGCCCTGCACGGAGCCCTATGAGCCACATGACCTTCTCGGAGCCTTGTGAGCCGCACGGGCCCTACGAGCCTTGTCAGCCCTATGAGCTCAATGATCTCCCATGATCGCTGTGACACCTGCGAGCCATACGGACGCTCTGACCCCCATGAGCCTATGAGCCCTGCGAGCCCCATGAGTACCCTATGAGCCCCCTGAGCTCTGTGAGGCCTCTTAGAGCCCTGGGAGCCCCATGAGCCCTACGAGCTCTATGAGCCTGTAGCCTCATGAGCCCCATGCGCCCTCTCAGCCATATGCGCCCACAGCCGCCTGAACCCGATGAGCCACGCGAGCCCCCACGATGAGCCCTATGACCCCGAGGGGCTATATGCGTCCAAAGGCCCCACGAGCCTAATTAATAAGCCCTATGAACTCAATTCTCCTTTCTGTGAACAGTTAGGATCCAGTACCCTCCGGAGGCCGGACTCATCACCACCCCCAGGGGAGGTGCAATTTGCATCTAATTCTGCCCCATCGTCCATCTCAAACATGAGTTCATACCATCCAGGGCAGGCCCGAGTTCGCCCCCCCCCCCCTCGCCCTCTGCAAAAATACTATGTGCGCGCACCCGTTTATCAGCAATCATCAGTTCTCAAGAACCCCTGGCAACACATGGGACGAAGTGCGCACGCGCGCGTCGTCGGGCGCGAATGTCGAAATCCTTCCAAAACCAAAGGTTTCGCAAGGCTTTCAAAATGAAGTGCCCCGAAAATATACAATGACACATGGTTTCGCAATCAAAGTTTTCGAGCAAAAAATATGCGCCCGCGCTCTTGTGATTCTGAAGAACGCCATAGGTTTTCAACATGCCCATCACATGCTACCAATCGGGCCTCTCGCGCGCGTATGTCGAAATCGTTCGAACGCCCTTGCCCGAGTGCTATCGCAATAGTTCCTTGCAGCAGTTGGGACGAAGTGCACGCGCGCGAACGCGCGTCGTCGCGCGCGCATGCCGCAATCCTTCAAAAGCATTCGGTTTCGCACGGATGTCAAAAACGAGTGTTCCGAGCACGTATATAAAGCACATGGCTTGGCAACATCAGCTTTCAAACAGTGCCTGTGTGCGCTCTGGCGAATTCTCAAGAAAACCACACATTTTTCAACATTGCCACCACATCCTGCCAAACGGGCCTCTCGCGCCGCATATCGAACTCGTCCGAACGCCCTTGCGCGCGTGCTGGGGGGCACGATCTGTGTCAAATAATAGCACGCGGGCCACTCGAGCGCGTCGGCCGCGTCGGCCGCGCGGTCAGCGCCACCACGGCCGTGTCGGTCGCGCCGCACTAGCTGGTCGCTGCGCGCGCTAGCATGCACGGCCGCATAGATGCACCAGCCAACGCCGAGCACTCATCGTCATCGCCGTCGCATGGGTTTTGCAAACCAAGTTGCGGGTGGGTGGGTGGGGTGTTTGCGCGAGCAGTGGAGTTGACAACTTCAAGTTCGGCAGGGTGAATTATCTCCCATAGTCGCTGTGACACTTGCGAACCCGATAAGCCCCTAGACCCCCCTAGGCCCCATGATACCTATGAGCCCTACGTGGTACACACCCTTCAGCCATGCAAGTCTTCTAACAGCCCTGCGAGCCCTACGGGCGCTCTGACCCCCATAAGCCCTACGTGTCCACGAGCCCGACGCGCCCTATGAGCCCTGTGAGCCCTATGATGCCCTACGAACCCCCTCAGCCCTGCGAGGCCTCTTAACCCCACGAGCCCTATGATTCCCGCGAGCCCTATGAGCCCCATGAGTCCTACGAACCCTATGAGCCATATGCCCCCGTAGCCTGATGAGCGCCATGATCCCTCTGAGCTTTATGCGCCCGGAGCCCTCTGAGCCTCATGAGCCACGCGAGCCCCCACGATGAGCCCTATGAGCCCGATGAATTTGTAAGCGGCCGCAGTCCCGTGATCTTTCTGAGCCCTAATCGGCAAATGCGCCCCACGCCTCATGAGCATCAGGAGCCACACGAAACTCGCGATGTGCCCCATGAACTCCACGAGCCCTGTGAGCCATGTGCGCCCGAAGCCTCGTGAGTCCTATGAGCCGTATGCGCCCATGGCCTTATGATCCCCATGTATGAGCCGAACGAATCCTCACGGGGGGCCTATGGGCCCGACGACCCCCGTGAGGAGTCTTCCCCGACGAGCCACAACCAGAGAACCTGCACGTGGGAGCAGCAAATCCCATCCTAGCGATGGATCGTACACGCTCAACGAGGCCCATGTGCGAAGAGGCCGCAACACAGAGGGCACCAATGGTTGCGGCGCGCTTCCCTGGCGCCATGCGACCAATATTTTCAAGACGAAGCGCAGCGAACCAGTAATATACCGACAGGCAAAGCCATCAGCTGGCCCCCCTCACTGGGGCCACCAGGCTGCAACGCCAAGCTCCAGCAACCGCCGCCCTTGCAGGCCGCGGCAACGGCGCGCCCCGCCCGGGCGCCCTGGCCGCACGCACTGCTGCCTGCGCCGGAGGAGGAGGAGGAGGAGGGGAAGGAGGAGGAGGAGGAGGAGGAGGAGGAGGAGGAGGAGGAGGAGGAGGAGGAGGAGGAGGAGGAGGAGGAGGAGGAGCCCACGCCTCGGAGGGGGGCGCGGTCTGTCAGCCGCCCGCGCCTAGCCCCCAACGCCGGCGCGCGAGCCGACGGCCAGCTCAGTGACGTAGAAGCCGCCGTCCACGTCCAGGGCGGCAGCGACGGTCTCGCCGTCAAGATGATCTTCACCTGGTGGTAGATCACCATCAGCGTCAGGTACAGGGCGGACTGGAGCAGGCACAGACAGCGATCCATGTTGCACTTGACCCGCAGGAGGTACACCACCTGGCAGGGACGCAGCCGCCGAACCAGCCAAAGACTCCATCCCTTCAATGTCGGCGGAGAACTGCACAGCCATCAGCAGATTGAAAGCATCTTGATCTTCATCAGCTTCTCCAACTTCATCCTCAACATCGTGCATGCAGCAAGCGTCCACTTCAGGCACCTCCATGCTTTCCGCTTCGGCCTGTGCCATCATGAGCTCGTCCACGCCCACCGCGCCGTCGTCGAAAGACGCGGCCTCGGTGCCGAGTCCATGAGGAGCGGGAACATCCTCAGTGTGACCATCCAATCGAGAGCCTGGGTTGTGCAACATCCAGATCGCAAGCTCGCGCTGCTCTGCAGAAAGATTGTAATTTTCATCCAGATATCGAGTGGCTACCACAATCTGAGCTGGCGAAAGAGTCTCTCCATGTACCGCCGCAGGAGAAGAGCCCGCATGCGCCACTGTAATCGCAGACCGAACCAGAGCACTGAGATGTTGAAGCGCCCGCAGTTGTAGCAAAGCTTGACGTTCCTCATCACTGTCACGATGAGGGGAAGCACCAGATCCTTCTTCAGGCCTGTGTGGCGGCGACGTTGACGCGGCCGCAGGAGAAGCCGAGACAGCAGAAGTTCGAAGCGCCCCCCCGAGGGAGCCGTCTGGGTAGATAACTCCGAACCCATAGGTAGCCATCGTTTGATTGAAATCATCATCAGAGCTATCATTGGCAGCCACTGGCGAGGAAGGGCGTGTAGGTGAAGTCCAATTAGGGAGAGGCGGCGCCGAGGCCGCAGGAGGTGCAGACGAAGAGGCCGCCAGATTGATCTCCTCGTCAGAACTAGCGTCGGCAGCCACTGGCGAAGAAGGGCGTAGCGGTGAAGTCCGAGCTGGGAGAGCAGCCGCCGACGCCGCAGGCGGAGCAGACGAAGAGGCCGCAGCATCACCGCCTTGATCGCGCCTGAGGGGCTCCCGAGACCTGCGCAAGATCAACTGTACTTGTGCTTCAAACTTTTCGTCGGTGAGGATGGGGCCGAAGTGATGCGAGAACCCTCCAGGATCCGTTGTCTCATTCTCGTACTCGAGCGGCGGGGGCCCACCAGGGGCGGGCGCCGCCGTGGCATCGGCGGCCTCGACCATGCACTCAATGTCCTCGTCGGTTGGGTTGGGATAGCCGTCCGCATTAATACTTTCGTTGTCTTCGTCAGGCAGATGGGCAGAGGTAGCTGCTGACGCAGCATCCAGAAGGGCTTGCTCATGAAGGTGTGTGAGCAGGAGCAAATCAGGTGCCGCAGCCTTTGCAGGGCCAGGAAAGAACGCGCGGCGAACTAGCTGAAAATTTTTGCGCTCTTCTGGTGGCATCCTCGAGACATCAGGGCACCAATCCATCTGCCGCAGGTGCGCCACCCCCTGGCGCCGTAGTGCTGCAAGACGGCGCCGTTCATTGGGCGGCCACGGGTCGCTGAGTTGTTGACGGAACCGCTCCCTCGGGATAGCGCCTTGATACCACCCGTGCAAGCAAAGTTCAATGGCAAGTTCCCAGCGCTTCGCCCCGTCCGACATCGTGTTGGCAGGGCATTGCAGAATATCTTTGAAGCCGCCATATCGCAACGTGTCCGCAGTGTACGGAACGCACCATTCCATCCACTGCTGAAAGTCGCTGCCGCTAGCACTGACCAACAAACTCGGGACCCATCTCTGTGACCACAAACCAATGCGACCCAGAAGAGCCGTATATTGAGGGTGTCCAGGGACGCGCGGTGGAAGAGGGTCACCTCCTGCAACACCCACGAAAGGCCAATCGCCGTCACGTTTTGAGCGAATGCCACCGCCGCTTTCCCGAAGAGCTACACGCTGTGCGCGTCCAGGGCGGCGCTGAGGAAGAGGGTCGCCTCCCGCAGCACCGACAGTTGGCCAAGCGCCGACGTGACTCGAGTAAATGCCGCAGCTGCTTTCCACCTCCCAGATATCAACAGCCAACTCATCAACGCGACGTCGCAAGTCCTCTGCAGCCAGCGAGCCAAAGTCCCGCAGCTCAGGAAGAAGGGGCCGAGATTCAGGCCGACGGAGTTGGATCTCTTCTTCGATGTCGAGCGTACCCACAGCAAACGACGCAGAGCTATGAGGCCACCAGCGAATCCCCGAGAGAAGTTGAGCCCGCTCATGTGCCACCATGAGCCAACTGCTCGATTGTGATTGCTGTGCACCTGTGTAGTGCTCGGCTAGCCTGTGACGACCAGCACTTGAATTGTGCCATTCCACATGAGACACGCTTGAAGCCAGAGCAGTACGTTCTTCCAAGGCGGCAGAAGGCTCGCTGAACAGTCCCACGAAGTGCTTGTAGCGAAAGACGATGCACAGGAAGTCCGTTGCCCACTTCATCCAGTCTTCGAAATCTGTCAGACCATTGGCAACGAAGAAGAACGAGCACAGCCAATTGCGCGCCCATGATTGCACCAACGAGCTTAATTCAACCAGCCGCGCACACATGATGGGGCTGCACCCCCACGGCTGTGAGATGGCGAATTTGGCTTCACCCCATGCTGGCGGATAGCGAACACGCCCGGGTAGACAGTCGTGCAGTGAGTGATGACCACGTGGCAGATCGACCCTGAGTACTGGTGGCCACTGGACGACAGGGGCTGGCGGTTCAGGTATTCCTTTCGTACTCAGTTGCTTCCGCGGGCGAAAGTGGGTCCTAGTCCTTCCAGCCTTCGGGCATGCCAAAGCTCGAACACGAACAGCGCCCCGCGCTGTATGGAGGAGACGCTCAGGGCTGACGTAATCCAGATGCCGTACTTCGTGGTAGATGATGGTGGCGAGCTGCAGGTTCATCAGATCGTCGTCATATGCACCGCGGATGCCCCGCCGATCCAGAATGTTGCAAGGCAGTTCGATGCGGCCACCCGACTTCGCCATGGCGATGCCCCACGCGAGACCACGGCAAGCAAGACAATGGCTAATCTCATCAGAGCAGCCTTCGCAACCAAAGATGCATGACCGAGGCCCAGAAGGCGACGAAGTCCTCGACGACGTGAGCCAGCCCCCGCACAGTCCGCGCAGCAGCGCTGACGCCCATGCCGTGGGGTAGGTGGCCATCTTGTCTTGCAAACATTTCCAGTCGATCTGTGTGAGATCATCCGCCAGGGAAGGAAACCATGTGGACCACCGTTTGGCGATCGTGACCACCAGCGGCGAGTCAGTGTTGTACTTGACGGTCAGAAACGGACGCAGCATGTCCTGAAGTAGCGCCACATAGGCGGCGCGTTGGACTGCATGGCGAGCTTGAGGGGAAATCTGTGAGGAGTGTGCGCGCCGCAACTGCACCCGAGGAAGCTGTACGTTGTGATGCCAAAACCAAGTATTCCACATAGGCTGGCTGTTCCCAGAAGTGAGGAGACAACACATTTCGAAGATCAGCAAGTACACGAAAAGGGGCCCAACTTTCAGCTGCTACGTGACGACGATGTAGGTAACGGACGTGCCCAGGATGGGAGGTGAGCGCCGAGCGAATCAGCGCAGAACCACACATTGGTCCAAGAGCACGAAGCTTGGGGCCACCCCACTGGCCGAGACAATGCAAATCCACATGCCGAAGGGCGCCACCAGGAAACCGCAGAAGCCGCACCAGGTTGTGAATATCTTGTTGCAGTAGCTGCTTGGGAAGGGGAGCGAATTGTGCCACGTAGGACAGTGTGTGGGTAGCGCCCTAGCCATGTAGTTGATTGCATTCAAAGACGCTGGCGCAGCCGACGAAGAGAGTGCCGAGATGCGTGTTCTGTATTTATCCCACGGGCACAGCCACGAGCATAAGTTGGTAACGGCGGGCCCCAACCACATGCCCAGGTAGAGTAGCTTCGCCTCGATGCGAGAGGCGCGCCAGTGAGGCGCCAGTCGTTCAAGCCCCAATCGCAATCCGTCCCTCAGATTGCTGCCGAACGCTCCCGCGGGCGGGACGATAACGCACTTCGGTGGCTTGAGCTTAAGGTTGGCATTTTTCAGCCACCGCCATTACCCGTGCCAAGAATCGTAGGTCCACCAATGCGAATACCACTCCACCAATATCATCAGCGCATGCACGAAAGAGACCACGATGTTTGAGCTCCAACCCAGTCCGAAGATCTTCAAGAAACGGCGATGTGGCTGCCGCGAACAGGCTACCAGACAACGCACAACCTTGGATGATGCCGCACTCGATGGCAAAGAGATCCGTAGTAATCCCCCCAACCCGCCCCACAGCCGTGACAGACGCATACAGCGAACAACAGGCAGAAAAGAGAGCATCAGGAAGACGAAGTCGTTTGAGCACCGTGAAGAGGTACTGCTGGCTCAAGCTGGGGAACGCCTGGCCAAAGTCAAGTGCCACCAAGATCGGCTGCTGATCCCTCGCCCGAGGATGAAGGGACGCAATCCTCGCCATGACGTCGAGCTCGAGAATGTTCGAAGTGAGCTGCCTGCCCGCGATGAATCCCCTCTGCGTCCTTGATGTAGTTTGCTGTGCACTCGGCGAGAAAGCCACTTTGAGAGTCGCGGAGATGACCTTCATATCAGTATTGCGGAGGCCGAGAGTACGCACAGTGTCAGGGGAGCGAACGACCCCGCGCTCGTCATCGTCTCCAGCATGACACCCTTTGGGAAGAAATGCCTGCAGCGTCGCACCCGCTGACGGGAAGGGCGTCTGGCCATCCATCATCCAGCGACAAGCCTGCCATAAGACCTCAGCTCCATGCTCGTGTGCTGCCCGTGCAACGTAGGGGGGGCCGCCCACTCCAGGGGCAGAGCGCGAGGGCGCCATGCGCCTCAAGGTACGCTGAAGCATCTGGCACGACGGCGGGGGCAAATCATCGAACACACACGGTTTGACAAACTTCTGGGCGTACCTCTCAGCATGAACCGGGTGTGCAGGTGGGCGAGCAGACACAAGTGCCCAATAGCTGACCAATGCGTTCAACTTCTCGGTAGGATCAGAAAGCTGCTGGTCGCCCACCTGGATGGCGCGCAGCGAGAGCCGCCTGCCGAAGGGAACCCAAAGCTTGGCTTTCCCCTTGGGCAGCAGAGGGAGTGCCAGGAGAGACCTTCGCGCGGCCTTTCCCATGAAGAGCGCCTTGTTGGAGGACTGCGAGTTGTTGCTCAGCCGCTCGATGTTGAATGGTATCCACCCAAGCTTGAAGCGTCGATGGATGTATCAACTGAACCAGACCCTCTGTGGTGATGTTGACGCCGCTATCGAAGACCTCGGATGAGTTGGCGACCTTCTGAGCCAGCCGTGCATCCTGCCGTCAAATAGCGCGTGCAGCTTGCCGGGCGAAAATCAGCTGGGCTTCAGGTTTGTCAATGTCGGTAACCAGAATTTGTTGGAGCGAATCATATGCCGCTGCGTCTATAAGCACCTTGGACCTCTCCATCTTTCGCGGTGGAGACATGTCTGTAAAGAAACGACCATCTTGGCGCAGAAGCTTGTCGAGTCGGGCGCGAAAATCATCACAAAGATAAACGAAACGCGGAACAGGGCGGCGATGGCTATCATCGAGGGTGCGATGCTGAAGATGGGCCCGAAGTGCAGCATGATCCGAAATGTGCTGCTCGCTGAGATGCTCAGGAGACGAAACAACGGCCGCATAGTGATGGAGTTGACAGGCAACCCACCCAAGCTCGGATAACCAAAGACGATCAAGCTGAGCAGCGGTATGAGGTTCCTTGCAATACTGCGTAGGGTCTTCCGCCAAAATCTCGATCATCTTGTCCAGCGCCACCAGCCAGCTCTTCATATGCGTGCGATTGTTGTTGGTCGGACGGGTCGACCGCTTCAGTCTCGGCTGAGAAAGGTGTAGTGGCTCCGATGCCGCCACGTTGAAACCGCCGCAAACAACCACCAATCTTGACTGAGGGTCCGCTTGTGCCCACTCCAAATCTGTTGATATGAGGGAAGATGTACGCAAAACATCGCCATGATGAAAGTCATGGTTGTGCACGTTGTAATGTCGAATCTCAGCGTGTGATCCAACCAGCCACGGCTTGAGCACCCGACCAGGAACGAGCGAGCGAGATGAGGGCGCCGCCAGCGAGTTAGCAGAGAGCGGCACCGCCGTCGCCACACCACCTCGCGCATGGCCGTAGGCGTCAGTGTCGGACGAGCCGAAGACAGTCACCTCTGGAGCGATCCGCCGCAAGAAGAAGCGAAGCTCGTCCAACGACTGATGAACTTCCTGAACGGCAGAAACAGAAGACGAGATCCCTGCTAACTGTAGGTGCGCAGCTTTAGACATCGCTTGCATGCCCCGCCAACGTAGAAGTGCGCGGGCGTTCCACGTGACAAAGGACAGCTCAGAGCACTTTAGCGGGGTACTGCCAGTGGCCTGCTGTAGAAAGATGTCGTCGTAGATGCTAAAGAGACCACTCTGGCGCCACCGTTGGCGCAGCGATAGGATCAAGGAGGCGTCGTAGCTCTGCTCGTGACCATTGCCGTGCAGTGATCGCCGCATCATGCCAGAAGATCTTCGTGGGGTCGCGGCCAGGCTGCGGTTCGATTCTGACGATTGGGTTCCAACTCTCAGTGATCCACCCATTTTGACGATCGAAGAAGAATTTTGCGTCTTTGAACTCATCGCGAAGTGCTGCAACCATTCTTTTTCCTGTATCTCCATCTTGATCTGAAACGGATTCTTGTCGGGGCCGATGTGCAGTTCGGTGTCGCCCCCACTGGCAGCGGGTATGGGGGAGCGCATCCATTGGCCTTTACCTGGTAGACGAAGGGCCGATAACGCGGCAGCAACCTCCTTTCCCGCGATACCCACTGCCCCAGAGAACTGGATCGTGAAAAGCTTGTCCTGGTCGTCGCCCAGAATGGTGAAGCCGTCGATGCTTGCGCCTTTGAGCCATTTATCCACCGAGCCCTGAACGTCACACTTCTTGACGAGGGTAGGGGCAACGACCTTGAGAATCGTACCATCCACCGCACGATTGAACCCAGGTGTTGGCTTAGGCGGTGGCGGGGATCGATTTGCGACCGCCAACTCCTTGCGAAGTTCGCCCACCAGGGACTTGAACTGCTCCATGTCAGTAGCCAGCGTCTCCGTGCGGGTATCAATGTCTCGGACTTGCGATTGGATGTTGTCGATCTACAACTGTAGCCGTCTCTGCATGGCGTCGAGCTCGGGACGATGTTGCGCTTCCAACTGGGACTTACATGTTTGCGGTACTTGCTGAACGGCAGCTTCCACTCCTTTGATGGCAGCCATGGCTGGGTCGACAGCGGACGATGCGGCCTTGCTGGCAGACGCTGTGACCAGCTCGGTAACCTCGTTCTGGAAGACGCTGAACTTGGCCTGCAGCTCGCTGTGGATGAGGCCTTTGATATGTTCCTCCCAGCCATCCGAATCCATGAAGTCCTCTTCACCATCACTGGATGCACCTCGATTGGAGCGGGAACGGGCGTCGTCGTCACCAGTGGCTGCAGGCTGTGCACCAGCCCGCGCATCACTATCAGCAGCACCACCAGCACCCCGTACGGGACGAGGCTTCTTCTTGCGCTTGGCTCCATCTGGCATGAGTGAGACCACACGGGAGCCCAGGACTGCTCAGTCGCAGGGCGGCGACAGGCAGCAGCCACCGGGGGCGGACCCGATGGCTGAGACAAAACTGTCGGGCACCAACGCCCTGGCACTGGCCGCGGACTAGCGGTATCCACGCGTTCCCCTGTGGAACAATCCATCTTGAGCCAAAATGGCTACGGAAGGAGGAGGAGGAGGAGGAGGAGGAGGAGGAGGAGAAGGAGGAGGAGGAGGAGGAGGAGGAGGAAGAGGAGCCCCTGCCTGCCCTGGGCGCACCCGCTCTCGTCATTGAGCCTGCCCCGTGTGCAGCCGAGGCCGCCCCACGGATCCTCCGCTCGCTGGGGTGCCGCTCCGTGGAACGGGCGCTGCGGGCTCCACGCCGGGGGTACCCGCTCTCGGCTCGAGGCCGCTGCTCTCGG
The DNA here is from genome assembly GCA_963575745.1 of Prorocentrum cordatum. Lineage (NCBI taxonomy): Eukaryota > Dinophyceae > Prorocentrales > Prorocentraceae > Prorocentrum > Prorocentrum cordatum. The sequence continues at coordinate 301,860 of CAUYUJ010012381.1, read as the reverse complement.
GCCGGGCCGCGGGGCAGTGCAGCCCACGCTGGCGCGGGCCTGATCCCATCTGATCCCGCGACGCTCAGGTGAGGGGCCACGGTAGGGGGGGACTGGCATAGGGGGGGGAAACATTGACTTGGAATCGGCGATGCATGGCGATAGATCGGCGATACGCCCCCCATGAATCCGCATGTTCCTGGGCAGGTTGGGGCTATCGGACCCCTATCGGCGACCATTGGGCGATTTGGGGTCGATGCATCCCCCCGACTATGCCTATCCCCCCCCCTTTCGTTGCCCCTGATCAGGGGGGCCGCCCCTGGGCTGGTCCAAGGATCGGACCTGGCGAGGCGGGTGCCCTCCTCATGGTCTACCTGTGAAGGGCAGGAGAGGCATCCTCATAAAGAGCACCCCGACCAGCGAAGCCCATGACGAAACGCGCATTCCGAAGGAATCCAGCAGGGCAGGGCTGTTTCGCAACCGCCCAGGATTGCTTTCAGTAAGTGCAGAGTGCAGCTTGTGGGGGTCTAGGTGGTTTTTCCTCCCTTGAACCTGGTCCACGCGGGGCCCAGGCTCTGGGTCACGTTGGGCAGGAGGAGGAGGAGTAGCGAGCGCATGAGGGGATGCGCCGAGTCAGGGTGCGGGACGGGCAACAACGATTGGGAAAAGGAGAGAAACGCACAATCCCTCACATAACGAATTGAGAACACGTGAGGGCCTTCCCAAACGTATCCTCACACACGTGCCCAACCATGGGCCAGTGCGGCAGACACAGGCCAGGAAAGCTGACCTGAGAGATCGGGGAGGCGGGACGACAAACCCACCACCCACCACCTCCAGAAAGAATAGGGTTCAAGAAAACATGACAAACATTATCTAGCGAGGCTGAGCCACTCCACCGCAGGATCCGACACAAGCATACGTCGGAGAAGCGGGATTGGATGCCTGCGGCCCTCGCTTGGGTGGCGGCCCGAGGCGAAATTGTCTCGCCTCCAGGAGGAGGAGGAGGAGGAGGAGGAGGAGGAGGAGGAGGAGGAGGAGGAGGAGGAGGAACCGACTCCGCGGGCGCTGGACACGTCAATGCCGACGCCCGGCGCAGGAGCTCCAGCAGTGACGACCCTAGCGGCATGAAGCCGGTGGCCGTGCTCAGCCAGTGAAGAGCGCACACGCCAAGGTGCACCATGCACAGGTGTTGGCGGCGCGCACAGGTGGGTGGTGGGAGGGGGGAGGGCTTCTTAGAAGGAGCCTGCTTCTTAGAAGGCGCGGGCGGCCCGCGCCTTGTAAGTAGGGGTGCTTCTAAGACGCCTCCCCCCCTCCCCCTTACCCCTTCTGCGCGCCGCCACAGGTGCCAGGCTGACGGGGCCGACCTGCGCCTGGGTGACCGCGAGACCGCAGCGCTGCGGCTGGCCTCGCCGTGGGATGGGCGCAGCCGCGCAGGGGTGCCCCGCTCCAGGGAGTGGACTGCGGGGGCGGCGCGAGGGAGGCGCCCTCCTGAGAGGGCGGGTGGCTTCTCAGGGGGAGGGGGCCTCCTAAGAAGCCCTCCCAGCTGCTGAGAGGCCCTCTCAGAAGCTCCCGGGCCCGTCCAGGGAGGCCCCCTGCTTCTAAGCTTCCTGGAAGGCCGCTGCCCTTGCGCGCCACCCTCCTGTGCGCGCTGCCGAGCAGGAGGCGCGAGCGCGAGCTGCCGGGGAGGTCGCCCTCGAGGCGAGCCCGAGGCCCGAGGTGCCCCGTCGCAGGGCCAAGGCCGCGCCCCGGGGACAGCGTCTGCCGGGGCGAGGCCGCCTGGCCTCCCCGCCGTGGGGGGAGCGCGCGTCCTCGCCGACGCGCGACCGCAGCTTCGGCTCGGCGGCGCGCCCGGGTCGGCCACGCGCAGAAGCGACCCAGGGATGGTGCGCCCAGGCCGCTGCCGCCGCATCGCCGTCAACGATCGGGGGACCCAAGCGTGCCCGCACCACGGGTCCCTCCTGCGAGGGGTCACTCTCTCTCTCTCTCTCTCTTTCACAAGTGTAGCTGGCCAGGGGGTTATGGCGAATGGGGCTGGCTTTCTCAGAAGGCGGGCGGGGTGCTTCGTGGAACCCCTTCGCCCTCTGGGGGTAAGCCCTCCGAAAGGCCTCGCGGGAGCTTCTCGGACGGCGGGAAGGGGGGCTCTCCCGAGAGCCTCCTCCCCCGCCCTGAGGCCGCCCCCCCTCGCCCACACCCCGCCTCCCCTGGCGCGACCCTTCAAGCGACGTGACCACTCCCTCTCGGGCGGGTGGCAGTGGGTGGCGGCCCAAGTGGGGGGTGAAGAGAAACGCCCCAGAGGGGCCCTTGAGGGCCCCTTCTGGGCCCCCGCTGGCTCCAAGAGGGGCCCTAAAAAAGGCCCCTTTCTTCACCCCCCGTGTGGGTCACCCCCCATTGCCACCCGCCCGACCCTCTTTCGGGGATACACTGACCCAGGTCAATCCAAACCCGGGTCAATCAAGCCTTGCAGGATCATGCGCCCAAGCCCGGGTCAGTGCGCCCCTGGCTCTGCATGATCCTGCAAGATCCGGCGCTCTGGCTGACCCCCGTTTGCATTGACCCACGTCTCCTGAGCCCCGACTGGGGGGCCGCAAACTGTGCCGGTGGGTGGCGGGTGGTGGCACCGCGGAGGCTCGGTGCCTCCAGAGGCCTGCGCGGACCTCCAGGGGTCACAAGAAACCTCCCACAAGAAACCCAACCCTGAGACCCCAGGACGTCCATCGATTTTCGAGGTGGGAACGTCGCGCTTGAGCGCGAGCGGCCGCCCAGCGTGAGCGGCCCCCGATCCGTCCCAGCGTGAGCGGCGCCCGCCCTTTCGCGACGCCTCGCGCGAGGTGCGCGCGCGCGGAGGGGGCCTCTGCTCCTTGGGCGAGCGCCACGGCCCTCCTCCTCCTCCCTCCTCCCTCCGCCCTCCTCCCTCTCCTCCTCCCTCTCCTCCTCCCTCTCCTCCTCCTCCTCCTCCTCCTCCTCCTCCTCCTTCCTGCTCCTCCTTCCTGCTCCTGCTGCTCCTCCTCCTCCTCCTCCTCCTCCTCCTCCTGCGGCCACGTCCCGGGCCCGGGGCTCCCCCGCCGCCTCCAGGGCGCGAGCGCACAGCTGGGCGCAGGTCGGCGGCGAGCGAGGGGGGAAGTGAGAAGGCGAAGGCCTTCTCGGAAGGCGGCGGGGCTTCTAAGAGGCCCTCGCGCCTGCCGAGGAGTTCTTCCCGTCTTCAGGGGAGGCTCACAGAACTTCTCGGAAGGCCGTGGGACTTCCGAACCTTCTGAGAAGGCCTGCTCCTTCTCACTTCCCCCCCTCGCTCGCCGCCGAGCAGGGGGGGGAGAGCCCCGAGGCAGTCGGACCCAGGCCAGAAGAACATCCTTGAAGAGCATGAGGCCCCCCGCCCGCCAAGACGCCCCAACGCCTGGGATCGTTCGAGGGTGCCCTCCCCCAGGATCCACCAGAGCATCCAACAAGCACGAAGGACACCAAGGTGCCCTCCTTGAGCCGACCTCGGTCTTATACCTCGGTCCGACCGTCCTTAGGTCTGGCGCGATACGTTCGCCAGAACGCGAGCGAACACGCTACGTGTCGCGTCGAGCACGCGCCATGTCAGGACAGCTCGGGAGGGGAGACGCGGCAGCAGCGGAGGCCCGGGCGGCAGCTCCAGCCTCCAGCGCCCGCGGGCGCGGGCCCCCCTCCGAGAACGCGGAGCCGAGCAGCACGGGCGACTACAGTGGAGGCCAGTCCGCAAGAAACCTTCCACAAGAAACCCAACCCTGAGACCCCAGGACGTCCACTGTTTTTTTGCTGTGGGAGCGTCACGCTTTCCATCGCAAAGCCATCGAAACCCAAGACACCCAGGGCACCCTGGAGGCAAGCAGGGTGTTTCTTGGCATGGGTCCCCACTGTAGGTATCAGTCGGAGCCGAACAGAGCAGCCACCGTCGGTCGCAGCTGATGGATACGCTCCTCTCGCGGTGTTGAAGTCCCAATAGGAGCTGTGCCCTGGCACGACTGAGGACTCTCAGACGGGTTGTCTTCCAGCGGGGCACTGCCCGCAGAGCAGATCACTTCTTGCATGGACCTGTGAAAAGGGAATTTGGAGGAGGGGTTCATTGCAACACCGTTGATGCGTTTGGGTTTAGAGGAAGAAGAGGAGGAGGAGGAGGAGGAGGAGGAGGAGGAGGAGGAGGAGGAGGAGAAGGAGGAGGAGGAGGAGGAGCAGCAGGAGCAGGAGCAGGAGGAGGAGGAGGAGGAAGAGGAGGAGGAGGAGGAGGAGGAGGAGGAGGAGGACTGGTCTTCCTCATCCTGGGGAGTCTGTGGCGCAGTCTCGAGCTTTCCAGGCCCTCGCATCCCCAGGACGCCGCTCTGGTCGTCGGTCATGATGACATAGGTTAAGAATCCTCGCGGGTGCGAGGAATGGGGAGTGCAGGGGGGGGGATGGGAAATCAGGGAATCATGCATCACGCGTGGCTGGCTTTTCAAGCACCTCGACCTCGAAGATCAGGGATCGCCTGCGCGTCGAGGAATGTGCTGGGCAGCAGAGCCGAAACTGGCCGTGTGCTGCAAGCATCCCGACCCGCACTGCTTGCCCCCCTCCCAGCAGTCCCACGCCGCCGGTGTTGTGCCGCGTCGCCAGGGACGTGTTGGAGAACGCGTGCTTGGCGCACGCGGCGTCCTCTGCAGACTTCCCGGGCGGCCCCTTCGCTGCGACGCAGCCAGGACAAGGACAACATCGGACAGGAATCCGCCGACCCCGTCGGCGTGTGGAATGGGTTGTTGTTGTTCGTCGTCGTCGTCGTCGTCGTCGTCATCGTCGTCGTCGTCGTCGTCGTCGTTGTTGTTGTTGTTGCTGTTGTTATTGTTGTTGAACTCTCATTCTTGAAGAATAATTATTGTTGATCCCCCCCCACCGGTGCACATTGATTTTTTGTCGACTGAAGTGCCACCCCCGGGGCTCGCGTCTTGTTTTTTCTCAAGGAAAGTCTTCCTGCTCAAACTGTGCCCCTGCCCCCCGGGCTACAACAACAACGGCTCCCGCCTGAGACTTCCTCGATTTTTACTCAGGACCCCCGCTCCCGCCTGAGACTTCCGCGCAATTTACTCAGGAAAGGCGCTCCCGTCTGAGACTTCCTCGCAATGTAATCAAGACCCCCGCTCCCGCCTGAGACTTCCGTGCAATTTACGTGGGAACGGCGCTCCCGCCTGAGACTTCTTCGAATTTTACTCAGGACCCCCGCTCCTGCCTGACATTTCCGCGCAATTGACTCAGGAACGGCGCTCCCGCCTGAGACTTCCTCGCAATTTAGTGAGGACCCCCGCTCCCGCCTGAGACTTCCGTGCAATTTGCTCAGGAACGGCGCTCCCGCTTGAGACTTCCTCGCAACTTAGTCAGGGCCCCCGCTCCCGCCCGAGATTTCCTCACAATGTACTCAGGACTGCGCTCTCGCGTGCGACGTCCTCACAAATTATTCTGGAATTGCGTTTCGGCGCTCAGGAACCACGCACGCGCCAAGGACGCCTTCACAACGTGGTATCTTCCCTCTTCCTTCGTCCTTCCCCCTCCCCTTCCTCCCACTCTCCCTCGTTCTTCCCCTCCTCCTCTTGCAGGGCCCGCGCCAATTCCAATGGCGGGCAGAGAGATGTACGCCCCCGAAGGATTGTCCGCCCGTTCCGGTTTGCCCGTACGTCTAAGCCCGCCGGCCCCAGCAAAGAGAAATAATCCCCCCGAAAGGGGTGTGATCGAAGACGAAGAGGGCGGGTTTCGAGGGTGTAGGGTATACGTGTTGAATGACTCGCGGGCAAGTAAGATCGTACAGCCTTAGAATGGTTGTTGTTGTTGCTGTTGCTGTTGTTGTTGTTGTTGTTGTTGTTGTTGTTGTTGTTGTTGTTGTTGTTGTTGTTGTTGTTGTTCGTCGTGGTTGTTGTTCGTCGTGGTTGTTGTCCTCGTACGTGCTCGTCGTCTTCTTGTCTGGGTCCGTCGCCCCGCTCGTTTTCATCTCCGTCGTCTTCGCAATGACATCGGGGATCTCCGAGATCCGGCGGCTCTGGCGGATGCATCGGGCGCCGCGGCCGCTGCAGAAAGAGCTCCGGAACGCTCTGAGAGCGCTCCGGGGGACGCCCTGGGCCGACTCACATGCGGGTCCTGGGCCCGCCCGGCTCACCCCTGCCTCCCTCCCCTTCCAGAGCAGTCGGCACCGCCTCGGCAACTCGGCTCGGATCGGAGTGCACATCGGGCCGGGCCGCAACGGCACGGGGCCGGGACCGAACCGGATCGGCCGCGCCCAGATGCACGACCGACGCCGCGCGAGCATCGGGCCACAGCGGGCGACGTCGGCGTGGGGAAGCACGGTCTCCACAGCGGTCGCCGCATCGCCGATGCATCGGCGATGCGGCGGGATCCTCCGACCCCATCTGCTCGGACCCCACCTAGGAAGCCCAGGCTGACAGGACCCGCTTCCCCAGAGATCCGATGCCGTGTTTTCTTCAATACGGGGTTCCCGGAAGTCTCGACCCATTCCCCAGGACCGGTTTTTCATCCTGAGTCTTTTTTTGACGGTCCCGGGGCCCGGCGAGGGCCGCCAGAGGCCGAAAATCTGGAAAAACCTCCGTCTTGATTTTTTCAATGCCTCGGAGGTCTGGGTCCCCCCAGGCCTCGGAGCTCCCGCTCCGAGTCGCGCCGCATCGGGCTGGCCAGCGCCGAGGCGTCCAAAATCGCACCGGCGCGGGCCCTGCCCGCCTCGGCCGCCCCCTCGAGGGCGCCTGCTGCGAGGGGAGCGGCCCTCCCGAGGCGGCGGGCGGCCGCTCGGCAGCGAGGTGGGCCGCCTCGGAGGCGCCCGGGCCCTGCCGAGAAGGCCCCCCCTGCTGCTGAGGACCCAGGCCCCCTCGAGCCACGAGGAACTCACGACGGCAAGCTTTTCGCCGTCTTCGGCTGCGGGGGGGCCTTGGGCCAGGCCTCCGGGACCGTCAGAGAACGGCTCGGGATAAAAAACCGGTGCCGGGGAAGGGGTCGAAACCTCTGGGGGTCGACGTCATGAAAAAATCATGGCGTCGGGGGTCTGGGAGGCCCCTCCCCGCCAGCCTCCCTCCTCCGCCCCCCTCACTCGATCCCCCCGTCCCCCCTCCCTCCCCCCTTCCTCCCCCCTTCCGCCCCCCGTTCACCCCCCCCCTGCCGCTTCCCCGAGGGCGCGGGCGGGCACATGGGGCGCCCTGCGAGAGCGCTGACTTTTGGATCTCCCAACGTCCTCCACGAACTTGAACTCATTAAGGCTGAACTCGATCTGCGTGTTCACGTGAGGGGGCGCGCCCTCCTTTGAGCGCCAGTCCTCCCTGCCCGTGTAGCCCTTATTCATCCAAGCAACCTGGTCTTTGATCATGGCCTCGCTTATGGCGCAGTTCGTCAAATTCACGCAGCAGATGATGAACCTGGTGGGGACTACGAGCTTCTTGTCCTCTGGCACGGCCGGTAGACTAGCCGAGTCAGAACAACTGTCCTGAGCCAGCCTGCTGTGCTGCAACCTTTGGCTGCGCATCGCTCTGCTACTGGTACGGTCCTCCCTGGCAACATTCACGTGCTGCATCCATTTGCTGGGAAGGCCTACGTGGCCCTCTGCCTCGAAGATGCGTATGTTTCCCGCAGTGGACGCGTGCCTGGTCCGTATGCAACCCATGCCTTGCGCGAAGACCTCGGGCATGCGCATGTTGGGCACCGAACTCTGCGGCGGCGCCTCGTCCGCGAGGAGCGACCAGTGGTTACCCACCACGTGGCCCTCTGGACACGCCGCGAGCTGGCTCGTGCCGCAGTCCGGGTCCCACGCGTTCCTTATCATCTCCGCGAACATCGGGGCGTACGGATGCTCCACCCACTCGTAGAATGACCTCCAAGCCTGGTCCGAGGGGAGGTAGAGGCAGCCGTTTCCGCTGAGGGTGGGCGCGTACGTCTGGCTTGCCACGAACTTCCAGATATGCCGCGAATGAGATAAAGTTTCGTTGTTGCGGATCGCGACCATCACAGACTCATAGATGGCGGCGGACTCCTCCGTCACCGAGCCACCTCCCAAGCTCAGCTGTATCAGACTGTACTGGCTTCTAAGCTCGTCAAACTCCTCCCATAAGTTCGAAAACAACAAGGTGGCCGCAAATGTGGGAGCACTGGGACTTCCTCCTCCTCCGCCTTCCTCCTCCTCCTCCTCCTGCTCCTGCTCCTGCTCCTCCTCCTCCTCCTCCTCCTCCTCTTCCTCCTCCTCCTCCTCATCCTCCTCCTCCTCCTTCTCCCCCTCCCTCCCTCCCTCCCTCCCTCCCTCCCTCCTCTTCCTCCTCTCCTCCTCCTGCTCCTCCTGCTCCTGCTCCTCCTCCTCCTCCTCCTCTTCCACCTCTTTTCCTATGCATAACTCCTCCCTGTCGCACCCCAGACGTGTTGGTACGGCGGGCCGGGCATTTCGCATGAGGCGTCCTCAATATGCATGATCCTGAGGCCCGGCTGGAAGATGGCCACAGGAGGATGGGGTCTGGGGCTCCAGTCGTGAGATTTCACGATGTCGCCACGCCGCCCCCCTCCTGTTTCGCACTCACCGCTTGGAGGAGGAATTGGCAACAGGATGCCCCCCGCTCCGCAGCCCCCGATTCGGGCTCCCTGCTCCGTGGTCCTCCGAAGTCAGAGCCCGCGCCGCATACGCAGCCGCCAAGAGCGCGAGGCAGGCGCGGATGCTCTGGAGCCGCCCCATAGCAGTTATGTAATAGTTTGTCCTGGAACCCTAGGATCCCGATAGTTCCGCAAGGAATAGGTAAGTGTGCACAGATAGAGACGGAGCTGCCACGAGCGCACTGGGCGTGCGCCGCGAGCTCAAACGAGTAGTGGACGGCTGCGGACCCCCTTCGGGCCGGATGGGGCCTCCGGGGAGGCCGTCTCGAGCCGAGTGGGGGAGACAGAGGGGGAAGGTGGCGGAGGAGGAAGAAACAACGAATCTGAATGACATGCTCGCCGACATAAGACCGACCGGACAAGAATTGGGAGTGCCGCTGGTTGAGCGCATGCGCGCAGGTGCTCACGCACGTGTGCCGCCGAACAGAAGAGGACACGTGCGTTGCCGTCGTTGGGCAGTCGAGTCCGAGGACCTCCTGCGAGGAGGGAGGAGGGAGGCGGAGGGGGAAGGAGGCGGAAAGAGGAAAGCTATGTAGTACGAGGGAGGGGGTGAAACCGAGAACGAAGAGGACCAGGAGGTCGAGGAGGAAGAGGACGAGGGACAGGAAGAAGGCGAGGAGGAAGAGGACGAAGAAGTGCAGGAGGAGGAGGAGGCGGAGGACAGCGTGGAGGTCGAATGGCCCAGCTTTTACATAGAGACACATTATATATATAGATATATATATTAATTTATATATTAAACACACAGAGGCAGCTGTACTACGATTGTATGCATACATGCATGTATCCATCTGTAGGTATATGTGTACGTATGTATGCATGTACGTTTGTACGTATGTAGATCTGTCTGTATGTATGTATGTATGGATATAGGTGTGTATGTGTGTATGCACGCAGGCGTGCAAGCATGCAACTATGTACGTATGTCTGTATGCATGAATGCATGCATGCACCTATCTATGTATGTATGTCTGCATGCATGTATACATGTATGTATGCATGTCTGTGTACACACATCTATATACACACATATATATATATATGTATTGCTGCATGCATGTGTCATTGTACATGTTTATGTATGTATGCATGTCTGTATGCATGTATTAAGATATGTGAACCAATATATAGGAATTCATATGTATGCGTACACGTACGTGTGTATGGTTATACATGCATGTACACATGTATGTATGTACACATGTAGACATGTGTGTACTTATGTAGGTACGCATGTACGCATGCATATACGTACGCACGTGTACATGTCTGCACGTATGTAGTTATGTATGCATGCACGCAGCCATGCATGCATGTATGAATGCCTCGTGCATATATAAAACTGGATGTGCGTATTGTGTGCATGTGTATGTGTACACCTATATACATACATACATGCATACACATACACATACATGCATACACAAACAATCATACCTACATACATCCATGCACACACACGTATACACATACATCCATCCATTCATCTATCCATCTATCCGTACACACGTGCGTATATATATATATATGCATATCTGCATGCATGCATGCATATATGCATATACCCGTACCCATACACATACACACATACACATACATATCTACCTACCTACCTCCCTACATGTTATATATGTATGTATGTATGTATGTATGTATGTATGTATGTATGTATGTTTGTTTGTATGTATGTATGTATGTATGTATATATACATATATATATCATGTTTACATATATAGATAAACATATACATGTATCAATGTGATATATATATATATATATATATATATATATATATATATATACACATACATAAATATATGCACATCTACACCGGGGGGGGGGGAGGGGGGCAGGCCCGCGGCCTCCAAATCGGGACCTCAACCCTGCATGGCTGAGCCGGGGGTTCCTGGGGGGCCCCGAAACCGGTCCCAGACTGCATCCAAAGACGCTCCAGCCGGGAACCTCTACCTCAGAGAGCTTCCAAACGCCCAAGATGGCCCCCAGACGGCCCCAGAGGCCCCCCATATCGCCCAAGAGAACCCCCACAGGCTTCCCAAGACAGCCCCCAGAGGCCACAATTGCCCAATTCCCCTTCGGAAAACGTGTACATTTAACATGCACAACTTTTCAGCTTTCCGACGCTCCACGGCGGCCCAGTCGAAAACAAGCTGGTAAGCTTAGGTATGTGTTACGCTTTAAGCGTTGCCATATCCCAGGCTTTGGCTCATATCGCATGAGCAAGAGAGCAAGACGAAGCATGGGATCTGGAGTAAAGGATAGGATGGGCATCGTCAATGGAAAAGGTATTTTCCGATCTCTGATGCAAGTCGTGCGCCTCGGTGAGGCACAATCACATATTTGGCCGGGCCCGGCTTGAGCCAGGCACGGCAGCGGTACATGCTCGATTTATACCTCGCCTTTAACCTTCTCCGTTTAAAGTCGGAGGGGGAGGAGACGAGCAGGTACCGCACTTCTACATTATGCGGAAAAACAGTGCTAAGCAGCAGCGGCTGCCTACAAGGAAAGGGCGCGCGAGTAGCCTCGCTACCGGCGAGTTTCCTCGCTACTAAAGCGCACCTGCCCGCGGGTTTCCCCGCTGGCTCGGGAGGCAGGGCCGTCCTGAGACGACCTGCCCGCCCTATACGGCGTATGTTTCTTCAGCTCGTGCTTGAAGGATTGCTGGCCGGCCATTACTTGTAGGAGCAACGCGCGGTCAATACTACCTTTGGTATGACCATCGGCAGTCATATCCCGCGTGTCACACCATTGGACGCTTTCCACGATTCCGCGTTCCATCATCTGGCGGATCCAGCTGATGTGCCCAAGCAGAGTACATTCTGTGGGCTTCTTCAGATCTTTGCTAGACAAAGACTTGAAGACAGACTCGGCATCAATAGTCAGAGTGACTTTGATACATAGACCACCCATTTCCAATATGTTCTTTAACTGTGTGGGGGTCAATGGTCCCGAGTGTAGCTCGTGGAGCGTTACAATGGTCGGGTAGCAGTCTTCCAAGTTGTGGGCTGCTGCCAGTGTTTCCGCAGAGTAGCTCGAACGCACCTGCAGTCGATGAGACTTGCAGTATGCGTCCACCAGGTGCACGACGGGTTTCCCCGCTTGCGTGTGGCCACGCCTCAGCAGGTTAGCCCCGCGGATACCATAGCCTTTGACTTCGTCGTCTTCATCTCCGTTGAGACGACGATAGCCAGAATCGCTATGCAGGTCGACTTCTCCTGTTGGGGTCATAGCTTGATACACGATCTTCTTCGGACCTGCCTGTAGCTTTCTGGTAACCGCGTTTAGTCGTCGTACCTGGATGTTTGTCGGTTCCTGGATACGTTGTAGTGAGACAACATAGACCATCAGCCATACCTGCGTGATCAACGCATAGGCTAGAGCGCCACGAAGACTGACGAACATATCAGAAATCGTCTTTGTCGCTTTGCTCTCAGGATCAGCTCCTGTGAGTTCTGGATGTGTGATAGGACGAAGCTGTTTGATGTATTCGTCCTGATCGAGAGTGACGCTCCCATCATCGGTCTTGTTGTACCGAACGGCACAGTTTGTGTATGTGTGCTTGTTCAGTTTGCACTTCCCAAACGTATCTTCAACACACTTGACATACTTGTCAATAGCCTCTTCCTTCCCAGTCATATTGATGTCATCAACGTGCTTGGCTGTCAAGAGGTTTGGGCTCATCTCGAACTCTTCGTCGTATGAAGTAGGCTGTAGCCCAAAGCTCCTAGTGATGGACCTGAGCTTCAGCGAGAATGCCCTGGGAGCATCCTTCGTGCCCGTCCCCGGTTTCAGACACCGGAGACAATGCTTTGATTCGTCATATGACTCAAAGCCTGGCAGTGTGCGAAGGACAGCTGCTGACCCAGGTGGTAGTGTGAAGCACACCACACGCTCTTTCTCGCCCGTTGCCGCGGCGAGCTCGCCATAGGTCAGTCCCTTCAAGAAAGCCATGTTGATGTCCAGGGAAGCGATGATCCAAGCTTTGTTGCATGCAGCAGAACTTGCGAGCAGTCTCTGGCTTGACCTCCTTGCCGTGCCAGAGAAGGTTTCGACATCAAAGGCTTCAAGGTCCATGAAGCCACGGAGTACCAAGCGTAACCTGATCGTCCTTTCCATTTCGCCCTTTTCGTTCTTGACAAACTTCCATTTGTATACGTAGCGTGACGTCATGATGTTAGACGCCTTGCTTAAGTCAGTCATCTGGAAGCATTTGTTGTCAAGCCAAGTCTTCAATTCTGTGTAGAGGGCTTTGGAAACTTTGACCGGATTTGCTTGGATGTCGGCCTTCGTGAGTAGATCGTCTTCCTTGACGACCACGGCACGTTTGGAGGCAGCGCTAACGTATACTCGCATAGTTGTGACGCTGCTGTCATCCAACAATCGGTGTTGCTGCTCGGACAGGACGACTTTGGACATGTCTGCAGTGAAGCAGAGCTCGATGTACTTCCCGTGCTCATCGGAGTCCAGATCATATTTGCTATCCGGATCCGTGGAGCATAAAGGAACGTAGTAAGAAGTGTCCATGTCGTATCCTGGCGGGTGACCCCGCTCCGGCAAGTGGCCTTGCACATCTTCACAGGTCGTAGAGACTAACACACACTGTGTGTCTGTCATGTATGTGGGAACTGTATGCATGACTTCCTCTGTGTCAGCTTCAAGGAGTGTTCTGTCATCCATCAGTTCAGCATACCACGACTTCAAGACAAAAGCATCCAGATCTTCTTCTGTTTCCTCTATGATGGTCGGGAGCCGACCATCGTTATCCGTAGGAGGCTCCTCAGGAGCAGCTGCTGGAGGTGATTCGCTTGGTGGTGGACCATCAGCGAGTTCCTCAAACTTAGTGAGGTCTTGGTCAAATCCAGCAGACGGCTTCCTGGATTTAAGACACTGGATGATGCGTGAGTGTGTAGATCCTGTGATGTCATAGATGTTCAAGGCAGTGCCATCAGCTTCATAGTAATGAAAACCAGGGGTCACATCATTATCATAGTGCACTAGTGTACAGCTGTCTGCATAGGGTGCAGCAGGCAACTTCGTCAGGCTCTTGGCAAGTCGTACAGCAACAACGTTTTCAATACGAAAGTAGTTGCGTATGAGGTACTGAAGAGCCAAGTGCACCTTAGGCGAAAGTCGGCTCGCAGCAGTCATCTGCAGCCGACCCTGTTTCGCTGGTAGATATCCGAAAGTCATGGCGGGTTTCCCCGCTGGCAGACCGGCAATAAAGGCCAATACTGTCCGAAGGGCCGTATTGTCCGATCCTATCTCGCGGACCATAAGTGCTTCGATGTACAGTGTGTGTCGTGTGTCAGGATACTGTACTCGCACTTCGCGACTGCCGACCTTCACGATGACCTGGCCTCGGTCAGGTTCGTTGCGGATGACCGGGTATGGACCACTCCATCCACCCCAGTCGTCTTTCGTGGTGGTCGGGCGATGATAGTCCACGAGATCTCCCTCTTTGTAGTGAAATTCACCCGTAGCAGTAGTCTTCGTACGGAGAGCCCTGTTCGTCTTGGCAACCGCAGTGGCCTGCGTGATTGCCTCCAGACTAACCCTCCTGATTGTTTCCTCCCTTGAGTGATCTGATGATTCAGCGGACTGATCATGATCCAAGACAGGGAAATCGGGAAGCATAGCTGGTTGTCTGCCATACAGCGCATTGTACGGAGACACTTCATTGTAGAAGGTAAATGCGTTGCTGGCAAACAAGGCTTCATGTAAGAGACGAGTGAAATTGAGAGGGATATTTAATCTATTCAATTCTTCTCCCATCACGTGTAAGAGGTGTCGCAGGATGCCGTTCCTAGCTTCGATAGTTGTAGCGTGTTGGCCACGCGCTCGAATACGAAGCTCTGTTCCCTTAGCCTTAAGGATGGCCTTTGCTGTATCATTATTCAGTGCTCCTTCCCCATCGGAGTATAAGATTTTAGCAGGGCCATGTTGCATCCAAGTCGTATGATAGGCATCGAGAACAGTATGCATGGCTTTATCAGGAATCTCTGTGCCAGCTGCCCAGCGAATACAACGGTCGATGATGTGAAAAACAATATGTTCCTGTTTGTAAAAGAAAAGATCACATTCGACTTCCTCGTTGAAACGTCCTGGCAGTGACACAGAAGGCATCACCGTGTTGCCTGGTTTGTCCCAGGCTCGACATTCTCTACACGAGTCACAAATGCCTTTGATCAGACTCAAACGGGTTTCACCCAGACCAACCTTGGTTAGAATCATCCGCATTTTTGGCTCCTTGGCATGAAACCATCTCAGGTGGAGTTTGCGGAGTTCTCGCTGCACTACAGCTGGGTCGAAGCTGCGCAGGTTTTGGAGGCTGAGCTGAACGTCGAAGCGAGTCCAATCAGGGAGCCTTGGCCTTGGCCTCGGCTCTGCTTGAGGCTGCGGCGGTGGTGGAGGATCTCCTCCCTCCATGCGTCCGCGCCTTGCTGCAACTTGTGGCAGTCTACGGTGATCGTCAGAGCTGCCAGCGCCACTGTTGCCACCATTAGCCCCGTCGGCTCTGGTGATGTCATGGCTGCTGGCGCCTGCGGTTGGATCGCCCTCACCAGGCCGTGGCGGCCTAGGCGCGCGTATGCGCGCTCTCGCGGCCGGCGCCGCTTTTGCGGCTGGCGCCGCTTCTGCGGCTGGAGCCGCTTCCGCGGCTGGCGCCGCAGGAGCGGCTTGCCCCGCCGGGCGCGGCTGGCCAAAGTTATCTGGCAGCTTCCATTTTTCGGCGAATCTGCATTGGCCAGATATCTTGGTGTGGTGAGGATTGCTCTTCTGATATTCCTTCTTACAGCTTGGACAGTCCCAGTAATACGGTTCAACATCATACCACCGACACATCTTCGGATCCCTGCTGTGCTTTGGTGATTGCTTGTAGTTGTTGTCCACACAGCCAGGGCACCCAAGACCGCCAGGTGGTGGTCGCCAGATTTCTCCGTTTGGGTGTCTCCGGATTGTTGGGTCGTCCAAGTCGTAGCCAGCACTGTTTGTTACGAACGCATAGCTGCGTTCACGATTCGCGAATGGATCGCGACCGTAAGCAAACAGGTCTTTGGCGATTTGCACCGCATCAACGATCAGTGACTGCATTCTGTAGGTATACTGTGCCGCCCTTGCTAGTTCTTTATTACAAGCATTGGCGTGCACATGATTACCTGGACAACGCTTGCCTCTGAAAGGTGCCAACAACTCTTCTTTGTTTGCCATCATCTGTGTTGGCTTGCGGATGTATTGTCCAAATGAATCTTTGAGACCAGTCGTGCACTGATCAATAATCGTTTGGCAAGTGACCTTGCGTTGTGCCAGTTCCTTCCATGGCTGGATCTCATCCACCCACGTGCCCATTGGTTGTTCCCTGAGAAAGAAACGTCTTAGGTCGTCTTGTAATAGAGCGACTGTTCCACAGAACGTGATGTGAGGCAGGTCCTCTTTGTGGTGTTTAAGCCACGTATCATGATTGACCTGTGCATTGAAATAGGAAGGAAGTCCAGTAGTTCTGCAGCTTGGCTGCAGAATCGTGATCTTGACAAAGCAAGTCTTGAGGTAGTGGAGGACTGCTCTTTGTACTTCCGAGTTTCCAAGGTCAACCATAGATATCTTGTCAAGGTTCCCGCCTGACGAGAGTCCCCTCTTGAAGGCTAATATGGATATACCACCCTTGCCCCCACATAATTCAAGCATGTCCACTTGATTGTTTCTGCCGTAGCATAATGACTGGACCATCGAGAAGACATCAGCATGTGAGTCAGCGGGTTGCCCCGCCGGTAACATCATGAAGATGTCCTCTGATTCGCTGTCCGAGTCCGAGTCGTCAAGAGGAACGTCGTTGAAATATGTGGAGCAGTCAAGCCCTTTGAGGTCCTCTCCACAGTCGTCGTTACCGTCTTCCACTTTCTTCGGGACTTTCTTCGGTTTGATGCCGGCCTCTTTGTCAGCTTTCTGCTTTTCTTTCTGTTTTATCCTGGCATCAGTGGGCAACGCAGTTTCCGCGGAGAGATCCGCTGCGGAGGAATCCACTGTTAAGTCAGGAAATGGCGGAATTTCAGGAAGGTTGTTGGTGGGTCGCGTTTGGCAACGCTCAATCGAAGGGGGAGGAGATCGATCGTCGTCGACGATCGTCGCACGCTTTGGGCGTGGCCTTCGCGACTCACCATTGCCATGAAGAACTGGAGCCGGAGGCTCCCAGTATAGCCGAGTACTGATGTTTGTAACCCCATCAGGTAATGGAGCTACATAATTGTACCCAGTTGGCTGATCCTGGATTCTGATATCTTGAACGATCTTGTTCGTGTCCAGGTCGGTCGTGACTCTACGAACCACATGGTCCCATTGAGGGCCCTTTTGTGGACATTGGACGTAGTGTCTGACCTTTTTGTCAACGCGTGTACACACACTGAGGTGTACCGCACTCCGCTCATTCCTGATCATGTTGGCTTTATCGAGTTGATCAAGGAAGCGTGCAATAATAATAGCCAAAGTTTTATACCGAAACTCGGCACGTTGCTGATCTTGGCCATACCAATCCAAATCATGCTCCTTGTGTGATCCACAAGTACATTTCCATAAGTTTATCGGTATATGAGGACAAGATGTAGCAACTTGTATATAAGAACCACTGGGATATTTACTGGATCGGTCAAACTTGATACCGAAATGACAGAGTCTCATTCGTATAATGCTTAGCTTCAAATCTTCGATAACATCTTTGATCGGACCCTGTTTCCAGAAATACCCGGGTGGCCCCAGGATAACTATCTGCATTCTCAGAGCACGCGCTTTGATCAGGAGATTTTGTATACGTTGATAATGTGGTCCCGCCCTCTTTCCTGGAGTACGAACGTACCAATCAGAGGGTGTGGCCACCCACAACATATTGTAGTCTCCTGCCAACAAATTTCCCAAATACTGTGTTCCAGTTGAAGTCATTACCTCATTATGGGTAATCCGGTCGCATATATATCCACGGGTTCGGAGTTCAGCGCAAGCTGTGCGAATATCTTCGATGACGAGACATTTTGAATGATATTTTTCTTCTCGGGCCTCAGCGCGGCCAACGTATGTCGCGAGGAGGCCGGTATTCGGCTTCTCTTCGCAAGCGAGCGCCGCCGGCGCGCCCGCCTGCCCCCGTCAGCGGCGGTCGTGTGACCACGTTGCCGTCTGACTCGGGGGCATGCTGTTAGCGGATGGCTCCGCAGGAGTCGCTGGTGCGGCTACGCTCACGATCTCCACGCGGGTTGGCCCCGCAGAGTCCGACGAACCTCCGCCCGTGTAGCTTGGTGGTGGTGGCGGTGTCGCGGGTGGCCCCGCTTGGTTCTCAGGCGTCCATTTATTCACCGCCTCCTGGACTGCCCAAAATATCTTGGACTTCAGGGCATCCTTCATATGTGGCCAGGTCCCTTCGGGACACTGTTGGCCCTCCCACCAGCTGTTCAGCGTCCTGTCCACGATCAAACGGGTCGTGTCTTCCAGGAGCTGCTTGTCGAGATACGGCTCGACAATGTACGTATCAGTCGTGACGGTCATGGACTGTCCCGTCGCGGGTTGCCCCGCTGTGGTCGCGGCGGGTGGCCCCGCACTTACTCCGGCGGGTGGCCCCGCACCCCGCATTGACGGGGTCCTCTTCGTTCTCCGTCTCGGTGTAGCCATCTCGACTGCTGCGGATTGTGAAGGTGTTCGTGACCGTCTGGCTTTTAGCCCCGTCATATAAACCGCAGGGAATGGCTAGATGTCCTGAGGGAGTTTTCTTCGCCCTCAGGACCTTGGCGCCCCTCCCCAGCTTCAGAGTGTAATCACCGCTGGGGAAGATAACCTTCTGGTAGCCTGGCTTCAGCACGATGATCGTGTCACGTGCTTCCATGGCACCAAGGCCCCAGATGGCCGGGAGGTTGGCACCCGAGCCTTCTGCGATGTTGGAGGCATACTCCTCGATACGGGGGCTTGCCTCATTGGCGTATTGCACCCCGATCTTGAAGTTGCCCATTTTCCGACATATCGCAGCACCCTCACCGACACCGTTAATGTAGAGGGTCTTGCTCAGGGTGCATATGGCAGGTCTGTGATTGTACCTGGCCATAGCCTCCTGGAAGGTTCGCGCCGTATTGGCTCCAATGATGTTCACGTTGGAGCCAATGTCTAGCATGAACGAGATGCACGGCAGTCCGTCTTCGTCGGGAAAGAATGTCCCATTCCGCGCTGCCAGAGCCATCGTACCATGGTCATCGGTGTGGTACGTAATCTGTGAACCGAGTGTGCCTTTCAACAGGCGTTGTTCAAGCACCCATTGGCTCATGGTTAACTCGGTGCACCACATCTGCTCATATTGGCGGCGCTCCTCTACGGTAATTGGTTCCTGTTCAAGAACCCAATAATTCGCAGAGAGTGTGGACATCCATTCACCTCCTGGCGGCAGCGTGTCCGTGTCGTCACGTGCATAGGTCAGCCCTTTTGTATCGATCATGAATGTGGTGTGGAACTGGGCTGCCTCCGCGCTCTCAGCGCTTGCCCGGCTCCTAGCGCTGACCGGGCTTGCCACACGTGAGGTCCTGGATGATCCAGTCGGCCTGCGCGTGCCGCCTCCGCTCCTGCCACTCCGCCTGATGTTGGCCTCCATTGCCCTCAGGAATCCTGGATTCGGAGGTCCAATTGCGGGTGGCCCCGCTTTGGCGGCGGGAGCCGCTTCGGCGGGTGGCCCCGCTGCTGGGGGCTCCTGTGCTCGAAGCGTAGGCAGGATTGGCATCTGGATGCCTTGCTCTGGCGCTGGCCAGGGGGATGCCTGTGCAGCTGGGGCACGTGCGGATGGCTCCGCCGAGTGTGCGGCTCGAGCCTCTAGTGCCTCCACTGCTTCCCGTAGCCGACGCATTTCCCGGGCATCTGCCACGTACCTTTCCTGCTGGCGCGCTTGTTCCGACTCAGCGTCGCGCTGTCCAGCATACGGGAAATGTGCTGTTATTATGCCCGGCCCACGACATACAGCGCAGGGGGCCTCGTTCGGCGCACCTGGCCGCTGATTGCGGACGTGCTGCTGTGCAACGCGATCCCAGCATATATCGTGGAAGAAGTGCCCACACGCCAGTCTCCACACTGTGGTGCCCATCTCGTAGGTGTCCATACAGATTGGGCACTGTGTGAAGTTGTAGTCTGAAATGACTGGAGCAGGCACGTCTGGGCGAGTCCGAGCTTGGCGCTCGAAAGTGGTTTCGCCCTCCCGATATGGCGTCGGTGGCGGCCGTCTATCTGTCCGTTCAGCGGGTGGCCCCGCGTCTGCGGGTGTCCCCGCTTGGTTTTCACGCTCGATCCTTCTCTGGATCGCGCGTTGTTGGCGCAGCCTGGCGTTGTCCCGAGCCTGCTGCCTAGATGCCAGTATCGCTTGCTGCGTGTTGTGCACGTCGCGGATGTAGTCTGGCATGCTGCCCATAGCGGATGGCACCGCGAGACCAGCTGGCTGAACTACGGTCTCGGGGTCCGTCGGCGTGGGCATGTAGGCGTAGTGCGGCATAGACTGCGCATCGACCGCTCGTGTAAACTGCAAACGAAACATCTCATTGGCAAGATTCCGAGTGTATTCGTTCGCAGGTGGCCCCGCAATCATAGGAGTGTTATTCATCTGCGCGTAGTACTCCGGGTACATCGGCGCGTCCATGGCCTGTGCCTCTGCTGGTCCATGATTGTCCCATCCATATATTGGGTGTGATGCTATTCCTGGAATAAACACCTGTCGATATGGATTCGTGGGATCAGCATTTGGAGCATCTTCAGAAGTCCAGCTCCAGAGAGGCCGAAAGTCGCCATGATTCGTAACATCTATGTTGCGGTTCCGCAACAGGCTGGGCACTCTATCAGCTTGTTGCTGCAGAAAGGTAGCCTGTGCTCTCAAGTTGGCTGCCCGACGTTCGTAGTCTGAACCTTGCTGTCCGTCAGCGGGTGGCCCCGCATGTGCGAGTGACTCCGCAGGCGTTCGCTCGGCGGGTGTCCCCGCAGCCACTCCTCCTTCACTACCCCTCGGAGTGCCAAAGGGAGTGGTTGCCTGGAGTGCTGCTGCGAGCGCCGGATTCCCGCGAATCGCCTGGAGTCTTTGCCACAAGCTGTTCTCGCTCGTTTCAGACGGCGGAGTCCGAAACGGCGAGCCACCATCTGAACCGCCCATAGGGACAAACCTCGCACCTCCAGCTTGTGCGTCTTGGATACCTGTATGCACCGCCCACGGGTCAGCACGGTATAGCTGATCGGTTAGTCCAGAGACGTCGGCTGATGTCAAATGGCTGTTGAGGGCCTGGACCCATGACTGCTGGTCCGGCCTCCAAGGAGATGCTACCGTTGCTACTGGTGTGACCACTTGTTGCCATGAACCGTCCGAGGTGTCTACCGCGGGTGTCCCCGCACCTGCGGGTGGCCCCGCTTCAGGCATGACCTCGTCCTCCTGGGCATTCATCATGAGGACTGTCTGTGTGTCGTACGGTCGTGGAGCAACATCTTGCTCGGTCATGACCAAATTGAATGGACGACCGTCCGTCTTAGTCCAGCCCTTTAGGTACATGGCGTGATCTTCCATTACACCCAGAGTTCTGTCACACATTTTAAGTGGCAGGTAGTCATCAGTGCGAATCCTGTCCGCGGGTTGGCCCCGCCTCCGCGACTTGTCATAAGCCAGCGGATTGCTCCAGGCTTCGCCGACCCGATATTTCGCAATGCTCACAATCTGGAGGATATGATCGGGCGGTATACGTCCGTCGTGGCCTCGTGTCATGACTATGTCATTTGCTGATCTCCATAGGGAGAAGCCACTGGACAGCATCTTGTTGATGCTGCAGAATATGAGCACCTCCGAGTCAGGACGGATGCCCGATTGAATCCTCGGGTCGCCCGGGAGGTAGGGGCAGCCGTGCACAAATTGGCGCCCCCCCTTCCTCTTAGGGTTGTCCTGTGCGAGGCATGAAAGGCCATTAGCAAGAATGTCCTTGACATACTCCCACTGTGTCCCGTGGATGAAATATACTGGGTCGTCTGGTTCTTTCATCCATGTTGTGATCGGCTTGTACAGCGACTCGGGACAGTGGATGCCTGGACTGCTGTGGCCGTTCGTGGCTCTGATGAAGTACTGTGGCCTGCGTGCCTTTGGTCGAAACCTGGGAGGCAGCAGCATGCTGTCCTCAACGCACTTCATCTGGAGCCTGCCCTTCTGCATGCCGTGATGGTCAATCATCTCACAGCAGTTTAGCAGCACCCAATACACGTATGACGTGTGGGGCCTGCCCTTGATCAGCACCTCGTGCATTTCACGATAGCCTTTCCACTGATCATTTTCAGTCCAGTTTGTCAGCAGATCGTCAACGACAACCCAGCCATCGTATGGATCGAAAGTGCTGATCTTTTCGAAGTGTCGGCTGAATCCGTCCTTCCAATATGGACTGTGGCGTAGGGCTGTAGAAAACCATATTGACACCTTGGTCATCTGCCCTTCACGCGGCAAAGTCGGATCCATGCCGAACCTCTCCATGACCTTCAGGAGCTCTGCTTTATGCTGCGCAACGCGTAGTGGCGGCCTGTCTCGCAACATATTTCCCACGGTTTGTTGTTCACGTTCCCAGTCGTTGCGGCACTCGAAGTTACGACGATCAGGACAATTAATGACCTCGTATCGGTCAGTATCGTCTGGAGTGACTCGTGGGTTTATGGTGCGCTTCGGGCCTTTGCCTTCAATGCCTTGCCAGTATTCGATGGCTCCCAGAGGGATGTTCCTAAGAACAGACATTACTGGCTGCCCGTGTGCGGGTGGCCCCGCTAATGCCGCTGGCGGCGCTTTAACGGGTGGCCCAGCAGAGCCTGCGGCTGGCGAGGCAGCTCCTGCGGATGACTCCGCGCCAGGGTTCGGGTGACCTTCGTCAGCAGCTGCATCATCGGTTAGTTTCTGTTGGTCGCCAAATTCTTTGAGGACTCTGAAGCGTTCTTCCCTTGAGAGAGTGCCTTCTGCGGGTGTCCCCGCTGCTACGGCTGGCGCCGCTTTAGCGGGTGGCCCCGCAGAGCCCTTGTCCTCCTTAGCCTTGGCGGCCGCTTCTGCCCGCACCGACCTCATCCCAGCTTCGGGCTTCGGCTGCGCTTTCATTCGTGCCGAACCTGGTCGTGGTGCAAGGCGCGGCTGATGCAGAGTTGGAGTCCAGTCACCTCGGAAAGCTGCCTGAGGCTTGTCGCGAACTTCGTCCTTGACATCGCCTTGGGTCGCCTGTGGCGTCGGGGTCGATGGTCCAGCAAAAGCCTTCTTCCTCTCTGTCGCGGACAGACCGGGAGGATCTGCCGGCTCAGGGTCGTCCGTCTTGGCGATCCCTCTGGCCTTCGCCCGCCCATGTGTGCCTTCGGGGCTCTTGGGCGGGTGCCTTTTCGCAGGAGTCGGTGAAGACGAGGAGTCGGCTTTAGGTCTTGGAGGTGGTCTGCTGCCCTTGCCCGGTTGTGGACCAGGAGGGTCTCTAGGAGGGCCTTCTGGCTGGCCATGATCATGGATGACCTGCCTCATCTGGTCGATGTCGGCAGTACCTTTTATGGCCAGCTTGTACTTGCCATTCTCATGGCGATAGATTACCCTCGTGCAAAACCACTTCTGCGCCGAAGAGCTGTAGTACCAGCAGGCGCATCCATCAGGGAATGGATTCTCTGAGCCGTCTTCCGCCGCCCATTCTTCATTCAGTTCGGTGTGGTCAGTGCCGGCGGCGGACCCAGCAGCAGATGCAACAGCTATCCAATCGTCGTCCGCGGACCCAGCGGCTGGCGCCGCGTCTGCGGGTGACCCCGCTTCTTTGCTGGATCCTGCGGGTGACCCCGCCTCTTTACTGGATCCTGCGGGTGACCCCGCCTCTTTATGGAATCGGCGGTTCCATTCCTTGAGGCGATGGTCATTGGGAAGCTGTACCCAATTTTCCCTGACGATGTTGGCCACCTCTTCGGTCATAGGGACACGATCGGCTTCGGTGATGCGCTTTCCTCCTCCAGGGACCTCCTTATTAGGATCATGGACGTTGCCAGCGTCATCTCCATGAGACCAATTCCACGGGGTCTCACCGTGATGAGGGCTCCTGGAGGGGCGGTCCATCGGACACCTGCGCATGTGACCTTTGAAGGGCTCGCACTGACATACTTGTTTCCTGTATGTCTTGCGATCGTTGATGATCTCCTGTTTCTTAGCCCTTTTGTCCCAAGCCTCTGGCGTCTTGGTCTTGCCACCCTTGGTACGTATTATCGCGCCAGTTTCGTCCCTTTTAGTGCAGTACTCCTTAGAATACCAGTGGCGAAGCGTGTCCATCGAGTAGCCGGGGTACCATTTGATGTACCAATCCGGCACATGCTGAGCGGATACTCCGACGGAGTGCTCAGTACTGTATGGATAGCCCGATTCATCATGTGTAGGGCGTCTGGGAGCTGAACGGCTCCTTCTGCGGGCTGGCCCCGCTGACGCACTACCGCGTGCCATTGGCCTTTGATCGTCATGCTCTGAGTCTCGGGGAGGCGACGGTCGTCTGTCCCTCTTGGCGTAGCGCATGTCCTCCGAGTCCTCTGAGCTGTCCTGGACCATGAACACGTTTTGATACGGGCTTCTGAAGTACCCGATGTCGTTTAACTGCTCCATCGTGAGGTCGTTAATGTCCATTTGATCACAACCTTGCATGAATACATCCATAGACCAAGCGGGTGGCCCCGCTGTTGCGTCTGGCGTCTCTTCGGCGGGTGACCCCGCTAGAGCTTGGAGTGCTGTCAGCATCTGAGATGCTGACATGTCCGAATCCAAGTATGGACGTAGACGTGCAGCTCCTGGGTGTGACAGCAGTTCGTTCATGGTTATCTGCTGATGTGCTGGCGCACTCAGGAGTCGGATTGCTTCTGAGACCTGCTCTTGGAGCATGTCCTTATAATCTTCTTCGGCTTCTTCGGAGTCGGAATACGCGGGATGGCCCCGCATTTCGTCATCGGCGTCTCCCGCCTCCGAACCAGCCCACGAAGGATTTGGCAGCAACGGCATGCCAATCACTTGCGGGGCCAGCACGGCGGTGAGTTCTTCCTCTGTTGCCGGGACGGTCTCGGCTTCGGAGACCTCGTCGCCGGCGGGTGGCCCCGCTGGAAGACCGAACCAAGCATTGTACGCGACCTCGTCGACCTCGTCCCAGCCGTGGAACTCGTCGAAGAGGGTCACTGCGTAGTCTTCCAGGGCTACAGTTGCTTCAGCGTAGCGGGCCATCACGTAATACGTGGAGGAGCCCGCGGCGGGAGCCGCTTCTGGATTGACGTAAAACTCGTAGTCAATGTAATCTATGTCATCCATAAAAGAATTTTGAGCCAAATGTACGGATCCCTTTCCTTTCCCCTTCGGGCATTGATCGCGCAAATGCTCTGTGCTACCGCATGTATGACACTTCATAGTATTGCCAGAAGCGTCCCTAGGGTTGCCCCTCCGCCCTTTTCCCTTACCGGAGGTCCGCCTGTGACCCCGACCTTTGCCTCCGATAAGAACTTCTTCAAAAGCCATATCAGTTAAGGACGTGAGGAAAGCAGTAATACCCCTACCATGCATACGGCGTCTGCGACCCCCTTTGCCACGACCCTTTCCAAATCGTTTGAAATGTCGGCGTACTGCACGTCTCACCTTTCTGACTGGTTTCTTCATAAAGCGCCTCCAACGGCGTTTTGATTTGCGATAAGCCATAAAGGCGGCTTCCGCTCTTTGTTGTTCAGAGAGGTGAGTGTCATCCGCTGGGTAGTCATTACCAGCAGAGACTATGCCATTGTGCTCATCGTCAGATGAGGTATCCGTGTCAGTGCCAGATTCAAACGGTGAGGGTGGCTGAGACCCTTGAGCGGATGACTCCGCTTGGCCCCAGAGGGTTGTGCCCGAGGGCGGGCTTGCAGTGTAGGCGGCGCCTGGCGAGTAGTTCGACCAGGCGTTCGCCTCAGTTGCCTCTGCCGATGCCTGGCTAGTCTGCCCTAAAAGGGCAGTGGCCTCGTTGGGCATATCGGCTGGGTCAGCCCAGGGATTTGGCTCGCCAGGACCAGCGGGTGACCCCGCAGTCGTGGCGTAGACACCTGCATGTGAGTGGTGCCCTGTGAAGATACCCGCTATGTTGCCAGGAGAGCGCTCGGCAACATGTCCGTAGTTCCTCATCCTGGTCAGCAGCCTGTCATAGTCTGCTTGTGTTCGGGGCATCTGATGATTGAAGGGCTCAAGCAGGTGTTGGGCTCGTGACGCGCCAACGCCTAACGCTCTGAAGAGAATCAGCGTTAGGATCTGAAAGTTGGGGATGACAAAGCCAACAGAGTTAGCCTCGTCACGGGCCATCTCGAATCGAGCTAATACTGAGTCGATTCGCTCGCCCCTTTCGACGCGGAAGTCGATAAGGGCAGTGCCAGAGTTGAGCTGGCGCTCATCTTCCAGATTTTCAAATTTGGTGCTCAGTAAGTACAGTATATATGTTACTGCATCCGTTGGCTGTCCATTGACAGTTACACCATAATTGATGATCTGGGAGGGGACCTGCATGGCGATACGACGAGCCAGACCTTGAAGGCCTCGTTGTAGTGCTGCAGCTTGTTGTGGTGGTGTCATATTGCCACTCGTTACGTTTAACCATGCATGTACTTCGCGAACGTATTCGCGAAAAGGCGTAGTACCGGCAGGGTCCCATGAAGGGCCAGTAGTACGCGTGTCGTCCATCCCCTGCCGCATGTATCCCACAGCACATCCCATTATTACCCACAGAATGCCGAAGATAGTTATCTTAATCCAGTGCATGTGCATTTCGGCTTCGGTGATTGGTTTAGGCTGTGGTTTGTCAGGCTCTGGCGTAGTAGCCGTGAGGCGCCTGACTGGCACGGGATGCAGGTGGCCCCGCTGCGGGTAGCCCCGCAGGGTGACCACGTTCTCGATCGAGTTGCCGATTGGCATCTGGTGGAAGTCGGGAGTGAAGTGGCGCAGTGAAGTAGGAGAGAGCGTCTCGAGTTCGCGGGTTGCCCCGCTAGCTCGATCGCGGACTGGCTCCGCTCCTCGCAGAGCCGGCGCAACATGGTATTCCACCGTAGTAGTAGTCCACCAAGTTGTGCCGTGGATTACTGGAATCAGAGCGAGAGCCAGCCACACGAGAGTGTAGCCAGCTCCGCTACCAAGTCGAAAACAAGCTGGTAAGCTTAGGTATGTGTTACGCTTTAAGCGTTGCCATATCCCAGGCTTTGGCTCATATCGCATGAGCAAGAGAGCAAGACGAAGCATGGGATCTGGAGTAAAGGATAGGATGGGCATCGTCAATGGAAAAGGTATTTTCCGATCTCTGATGCAAGTCGTGCGCCTCGGTGAGGCACAATCACATATTTTTGGCCGGGCCCGGCTTGAGCCAGGCACGGCAGCGGTACATGCTCGATTTATACCTCGCCTTTAACCTTCTCCGTTTAAAGTGGCCCAAGAAGCCCCCAAGACCGCCCCAAGACGCCCCAAGAGGCCCCCAAGACGGCCCCAGGAGTCACTTCCGAGCCGCCAGAAAATCATCCCCAAACTGTCGTGGTTGTCTCCAGATGGCCCACCCGGAATACTTCCCAGTCGCTCCAAGAAGGTTCCCAGGCAGCCCCCAAAGGGGGCCCCAAGAGGCACAAGTCAAGTGCTTTCCAACATTTTTTGGTGCTTTTTGGGGCTTCCGCCTCTTTGGCTTGCCGACGCTCCAAACTAGCACGGGCGGCGACGTCGAAGACTCTTGCCAGAATCATTAAATTTCTGGGTGACATAAACAAGAAGCTCCTACGTGCAACATGTCTTCTCGTGTATTTCAGTCAGTCAGTCAATCAGTCTGTATACATGTATGTATGCATGTATGTATGTATGTGTTATATATATATATGTACGTATGGGTGTGCGTGTGGGTATGTGTTTGTGTATGGATATACATACTGAAACCATCGCGCGCGCTTCGCGCGCGCTCAAGTTCTAACTCGGCTTGATGGGAACAAAAACATGGAATATCATTTTTGTCGCTTCTTGCATCCAAAGACTCTCTTGGAGGCCCTGCGCAAGCCTCGGAACCGTATAGGAGGGGAAGAAATCATTCATTTCCGTTAGGTATTGAACGATTTGGGGCCATCAAAGGCTTTCTGGTTTCTTTTCTGGGAGCTGAGCGGGGCCTTACTTGTGATCTGCTATGCAAGAGTCGACTGGGGACGGACTTGACAATTACCCTGTGACGTACCCAACCCATTTGTATCAATGGAAATGAGGAGTTGGCCGAAACTTGCATGGACAATCAACTTGATGTGTAAGCTACTTGGGACACGCGCCTATGGCATGATGCGCAGGAGAACCATACAAGGACGAGGGGCGACAACTACAGGCTCGAAGAGGACATGGGGAGTCGGGAACGCAGAGCAGGAGAACAACGTGCGGGAAACCGAACCATCAGCACGGCAGCAGCAGAGGGAAGGTGACTGCAGGAGGAGAACAAGGACGAAAGCGGCGTCTAATTTGAGTCTGCGGTGGGTACCCACTGTGCTGTGCCCCTCAGCAGCCCTGGCGAGGTCTGATTTGAATCTGCGGTGGGTACCCACTGTGCTGGGCCCCTCAGCAGGCCTCGGAAGTGGCGACAATTTCACAGATCGCGGCCCCCCAGGGATGGCGAGGTCTAATTTGAATCTGCCGTGTGTACCCACTGTGCTGGGCCCCCCAGCAGGCCTCGAAAGTGGCGACAGTTTCACAGATCGCAGCCCCCCAGGGATGGCGAGGTCAGATCGCAGCCCCCCAGCAGGATGGCGAGGTCTAATTTGAATCTGCGGTGTGTACCCACTGTGCTGGGCCCCCCAGCAGGCCTCGAAAGTGGCGACAGTTTCACAGATCGCAGCCCCCCAGGGATGGCGAGGTCTAATTTGAATTTGCGGTGTGTACCCACTGTGCTGGGCCCCCCGGCAGGCCTCGATAGTGGCGACAGTTTCACAGATCGCAGCCCCCCAGGGATGGCGAGGTCTAATTTGAATCTGCGGTGTGTACCCACTGTGCTGGGCCCCCCAGCAGGCCTCGAAAGTGGCGACAGTTTCACAGATCGCAGCCCCCCAGGGATGGCGAGGTCTAATTTGAATCCGCGTGGCCCACTGTGCTGGGCCCCCCAGCAGGCCTCGAAAGTGGCGACAGTTTCACAGATCGCAGCCCCCCAGGGATGGCGAGGTCTAATTTGAATCCGCGGTGGCCCACTGTGCTGGGCCCCCCAGCAGGCCTCGAAAGTGGCGACAGTTTCACAGATCGCAGCCCCCCAGGGATGGCGAGGTCTAATTTGAATCCGCGGTGGCCCACTGTGCTGGGCCCCCCAGCAGGCCTCGAAAGTGGCGACAGTTTCACAGATCGCAGCCCCCCAGGGATGGCGAGGTCTAATTTGAATCCGCGGTGGCCACTGTGCTGGGCCCCCCAGCAGGCCTCGAAAGTGGCGACAGTTTCACAGATCGCAGCCCCCCAGGGATGGCGAGGTCTAATTTGAATCTGCGGTGGCCCACTGTGCTGGGCCCCCCAGCAGGCCTCGAAAGTGGCGACAGTTTCACAGATCGCAGCCCCCCAGGGATGGCGAGGTCTAATTTGAATCACTGTGCTGGGCCCCCCAGCAGGCCTCGAAAGTGGCGACAGTTTCACAGATCGCAGCCCTGGCGCACCCACTGTGCTGGGCCCCCCAGCAGGCCTCGAAAGTGGCGACAGTTTCACAGATCGCAGCCCCCCAGGGATGGCGAGGTCTAATTTGAATCCGCCGTGGGTACCCACTGTGCTGGGCCCCCCAGCAGGCCTCGAAAGTGGCGACAGTTTCACAGATCGCAGCCCCCCAGGGATGGCGAGGTCTAATTTGATCTGCGGTGTTTACCCACTGTGCTGGGCCCCCCAGCAGGCCTCGAAAGTGGCGACAGTTTCACAGATCGCAGCCCCCCAGGGATGGCGAGGTCTAATTTGAATCTGCCGTGTGTACCCACTGTGCTGGGCCCCCCAGCAGGCCTCGAAAGTGGAGACAGTTTCACAGATCGCAGCCCCCCAGGGATGGCGAGGTCAAAGGCAGGGGGGAAGAGAGGGACGGGAGGGGGTGGGAAGGAGACGGTGGGAAGGAGACGCGGTGGAAAGGAGACGCGCGAGCAGTGCTCTATTCAAAACGAGAACCCAGAGCAGGAGGGTTGGGAAAAAGGAAGTGTGGGATTGCATTTTTTTTCAAGTTGCCGTGCCTGGGCTGTGGGTTAGATGTTTTCTGGATACAGGCCACGGTCCGTTGGGTTGCCTCTCGGGTCTTCGTGTGGAAATAAGTAGATGGTGAGTTCGAAACAAAAGGAATTTTATGTTTCAACTCATGGGATCATGGGATCTCGATTTCTGTGGTGGTTTCAAGGGCAGCCAAGAGGACACGAATACGATCCAAGAGAGTGCAAAGACAGCGTCAGAGAGTTCAATAGCATTCCCGAAACATTTTTGCATGTGACCCCGAAGTCTTGATGGGGCTCCAGGAAGAAGATAGGGAGTAGGATTCCCAACTTGAGAAAAAAGGGGATCTCTGGATTTTTTTCCCTTCGAATTCCTCGGTCTTGGAAGCGAGAAAACGTGAGAAGGCGAACAGCGTCGACTCAAGCCATTGGAAAGCAACGATTTTTCCCTCTTCGGGCTCTCTCGGGACGGCTCTCGAAGCTTTCTTGGTCTGTTTTGGGGGCCTCGTCAGGGATTTTCTGGGAGCCTCTCGTTGGAGGGTTCTGGGGGGTCCCGGAGTCCTCTCAGAGGTTTCTGGAGGCCTCCTGCTCCCGCTCTTGGGCTCGTCTTGGGCCTGTTCTGGGGTGGTCTGGACCTGCCGGGGACGCCTCTTCGGCAATCTTGGGGCCGTCTTGGCCCGTCTTGGGGCCGTCTTGGGGGCCTGTTGGGCGGTCTCGGGGCGGTCTTGGGGGCCTCGTCGGCCGTCTTGGAGCGTTGGAAGCATGAAATGGTGAGAAGGCCACAAGCCATAACAAACAAACATGCACATTAACGAGTTTAGGTTCTCCGGGCGCTCTCGGGAGGCCTCTCGGAGCTCTCTTGAAGTCGTTTGGAGGCCTCCTGGTAGCCTGGAGAACCGCCCGAAAACTATCCTGGGTTGCTTGGGAGCGTCTTGGGCCTTTCTTTTACGTTCTGGGGGCTTCTTGGGGTCGTCTTGGGCGTTTTGGGGGCTTCCCGGGAGGTCGGGCAGCGCGGTGCTGCGAGCGTTCCGCAGACGTTCCGGGAAGGTGTGGGACCCCCGGGAGGAGGGGGCGTGCATCTGTTGAATTTTAAAAGGAATATATGAAATTCAGTTTTTGTTTTTCCTCGGTCTTGGAGCGTTGGAAGCGGGAAAACGAAAGAAGGCGAAACAAGTCGACAAAAACCAAACTCAACGTTTTTACCCTCTTCGGGCTCTCTCGGGACGGCTCTCGAAGCTCTCTTGGGCTGTTCTCGTCGGACCTTTTCTGGGGGCCTCTCAAGGGTCTGGGGTGTGTTGGAGGCCTCTGGGGGGTCCCGGAGTTCTCTCGGAGGTCTTTGGAGGCCTTCTGCTCCCGCTCTTCGGCTCATCTTGGGCCTGTTCTGGGGTGGTATGGACCTGTCCGGGGCGCCTCTTCGGCAGTCTTGGGACCGTCTTGGCCCCTCTTTGGGCCGTTTTGGGGGCCTCTTGGGTGGTCTTGGGGGCCTCGGTCGGCATCTCACAGTAGAGGGGGGCCCTGCTTCCGCTGGTATTGGTGGCCGTTCATGAACGCGGAGCTGATGTCCCCTAACTCGATGCCGAAGCCCATGGACATGTTCAGCTGCATGCTCATCATCCAGGCTTCCTTCGAGATCATCGGCGAGTAGGTCTCCAGCTGCGCCAGGTCGGGGTCCTTGTGGCCCCTGCCGGCCCATCTGCACTTCACCACTTTGCGGCCGTCCTTCGGTTTTCACGTATAGCAGTGTCGGCTCGGCGTGATCCTGTCGGGGTGCATCTTCCTGATCCCAGCCGCCTCCGTCGGCGGGACGACCTTGATCGCGTTGGCCCCAAGTATGTTGTTCCACTCCACGCTCCTGGCCTCGTAAGACTGCTCCTTCTCCTCCTCAGCGAGGTCCTTGAGTGAGACTTCCTCTCGCTTGGCCGCCTGCTTGATCGACAGGTAAGCTGACTCGACCTGTCCGTAGACGCCGTCCACATCCTCGTCCTTCATCGGCAACTCCTGGCCCTCCTCCGTCGGCTGCCTGGGCGGCGTGTCCTTCTCGGGAACAGGTCTTGGTGCGTAAACTTCGTGAGCGCTCCTCGTGGTGCAAATCTTTCTCCTGGGTGCCTCTGTCGCCTCCGGTCTCCCGATCGTGGGAACGTCTGCTGGTGCTTCTCCTTCTCCGTCGTCGGGTAATACCACTTTCGGCGTCGGCGTCTCCTTCGCCTTGCTTTCTGCCCCCTCCCCGCGGACGTCTGGTGCTTCGGGTTCCGCTGCTTCTCGTGGTTATCCAGCTCCTGGTGGGTCCAGCTGCTCCGAGATGTCCTCCGCCTTGCGCTTTCCCTGGTCTCCTACTGGCTTGCGCACACCTCCTGTCTCCGTCACGTAGCGGTTCGCCTGCACCTCAGCTGCCGTCGCCGCCCTCAGCTGCTTCCAACTGCACAGGATAACTCCTCCCAGGTACGACGCGTAGGCCTTTCCTGGGATGTTGGTGCTGATGACGGTGGCTGGTCCTCTCCAGTGCCCCCAAGCTTCTCGTTTGGGTCCTTGTTGCCGCCAGTAGTAGACCTTGTCTCCAGGCTTCCAGTCCCCGCGGTGGGATGTGCTCCTTTTGTTCTTGGCCTTGTCCAGTCGGTCCAACACCGACTCGCGCGCGTAGGCCTCCCCAGCCGCCAGACGGAGCCCGATGGCCCGTGCCAGTGCTCTGTCCCCTGCTGCGTGTCGTGAAACCGTCTCCAGGCTGACGTCCCCATCGTCCTCCTGAGATCCTTCAGGTAGTTAAAATACTCGTAGGTCCGGTCCTCTCTCGTTCACAGCACAGTTGACAGCGTCGAACAGCTCCTCCTGGTCCTCGGCGCTCAAGATCGCCTCGGTAAGCCTGATGCGGTAGTACGTCCTCTTCCACAGCTGTCCGGCAGTCTCGGTCTTCCCGTTCTGGTGCTCACTCTCGGCCCCCACCGGGTCGAGCTCGGCACCCTCTGCGCTGGCCCTGTCCGCAAAGATCCCGCGGGTGATGCCCCTCTCCTGGTCGCTGATCAGCTTCTTGGGCCTGCCGTAGGCTCTGAGACAGTACTTGCGGTAGGCTTGCCTGATGGTGCTGCTCTCCCGGTCTGGGAGTCGGACCACCAATTTTTTCCCCGTGCCCCAATCCACGACGTTGAGGCAGGGCGTCGTCTCGTTCTTTGGCTTGTTTTGGTTATCCCACGTGGTGTCCACGAAGAGGAGGTCCATGCCGATGACCTCGTTGAACTCGAAGCTCTCGGGAGTCGGCAGCCTCGCGGGCGGCGTGGACTTCGGGTGTTTAGTGGCCCTGCGGACGTCGCACTTCTCGATGGCCTCCTTCATCGCGTCCAGCAGCTCCGGCTTCGCCTTCGCCATCTTCAGCACGAAGGTCGTCCTCCTCAGGTCTGCGTGGCCCAGGTTGGCATGGATTCTCCTCGCGATCGTCTCCCACGTCTCTCCTCCGGGCTCTGTGGTCGAGGCGTCGTACATGGCCATGGCGATGTCCACCTCCTCTCCGGGGCACGCGATGTTCTTTGTGATCACCTTGCGGATCGCCCTGACCAGGTGAGGTGGGTAGATCTGCGACCGCCTGGAGATCTTCTGCAGCGTCCCGTTCGGGTCCTCCTGGTTGCCGAAAACCGTCGTGTCTTCGCGGTCTCTGGTGCACCTCCTCTCGAGCTCCTCGGTGTGTTCCAGCGTCGTCAGGATCGCCGTCGGCTTCTTCAGCAGTCCCTCGCCGCTTGGGTCGGTCTGTCCGTATGCGCACTGGTCCAAGATGATTTGCATGACCCGCGGGTGCTTCATGATCCGGCGCATCTCTGGAGGACCCCGCGATGTAGCCGTCCATGGGTGCTCCAGGTAGAAGTGGCGGCCGGCGTCCAGTTGCATCCTGGCGATCCTGAGAGCGAACCTCAGATACAGCAGGGCCTCCTGGTAACGCTTCTCCCGCTCGCTAGTCCGCTTGTCCGCGCTGAGGTTCTGCAGGGCGCAGAACATCGTACGTGGTGGGGTAAGTCCCACCACCTTCGGCTTCCGCTTCTTGATTTCCGCCAGCGCCCACATGCGGTCCTCCTTCCTCCTGCAGTCCCAGCCGGTCTTGAGGTCCAGCGCCAGGTCTCTGGTGATGGCCTTCTGGTTCTCGCTGTTCAAGACTCTCGGTGGTGAGAAGATCTCGGTCAGGTCGTCGGCGTAGTCGCGCCTCTCGAAGTTGCTGATGACATCGCCGCCTCCGGTGAGCAGGATCTGCTCTGGTACGTGGCTCACCAGGTCCCCCATGATGCGCTTCCACTCGCCTTTCTTGATGTCCTTGACCTTCGGCTCAGGCGGCTCGCGCCAGAACTCCGTCGTGATGTCCCTAATGCCCTTTCCGTCGGGGAACTCGTAGATCCAGTCCAAGTCGCTGGAGTTCTCGCGGTGTAGGATCTCGGTGTCGTCGATCACCTCTCCTGTTCGCTGTTCCTTCGTAGTCCGCCATCTTGCGCTCCTCCAAGGGGGTTCGCTGCCGTTGCCTCGCACCGTCCTGGTCCGCGCGGCTCGGTCGTGCTTCGCGCGCCGCTTCAGACCGCTCCGTCCTCCCAAGACTCGTCCGAGAGGGCTCGCCTCCTCGCGGCGTCCGCCATCCTCGTGTCCTGCTGCGTCGGCCCCTCGTCTGCCCTTCTCGCTCTGGTCCTTGGCCTCCGCGCCCTGCTGCCCTCCGGGTGCCCGGTTTCCTTCGTCGGCAGGTTCTCCTTCACATCCAGGTATTGGATGAAACGCATCATCGCGTCGTTCAGGTGCGTCGATGATGTTCTGATCCAGTCGCAGTGCTCGGGGTCGCTGGTGCTCACCTGCCGGTAGGTCTCCCCGCTGTGCTTGCTGCCGAACGTGATCTTCTTCGCGCCCCAGCTCCTCGTCAGCGCGTCCAGATTGACGGTGTCCTTGGTGGGCCTGGCGTCGTAGTCCCTGAGGGCCTCCTGCAGGTCGATCGCCCTCGTGTTCTGCGGGGCGCCCGGTAGCTGCGCGTCCCAGCTGCGGCGCAGCTCCACCAACTCCGCCTTCAACGTCGGCATGGCACTCGCGACCCACTTCAGACGGCGTGGAGGCTTCCTCGTAGTGCTGCTGGCCGCCTCCGGACCCGCAGGAGTCTGCTGTGACGCTGACGTCCCGGAACCTCTGAGGGCGCCGGAAGCCGCGTCGCAGCGCCTGTGCTTGCCCAGCGCACCAGCGCAGCAGCGACAGATAGCGTGCGAGGTGCGCCCATGTGTCTGCGATGCGGTTGTATCGCTGGTTCGGCATCCGCCGAGTAAGTGTGGAGTGCTTGCTGATGACTTTCACCTTTGGGCCCACTTAAGTGGCTGAGGATCGCCGCAGACCAGCTCTGCTGGGGTGCTCTGTCCGGGAACGTCTCCGGGATTTCCGTCAGGTCCCTGGGTGGTGGTGTCCTCCAAGGCTCCAGGATCTCCCGAAATGGCCCCGGTCGTGATCCTAGAGGTCCCTGAGGTCCCTGGGCATGCTGTCGTCGGAATTCGTGAACCCGAAATCGATCCCCTCGAACCGGTAATCGAAGCACTCGTGGTCCCCGGCGCTACTGAACTCGACATCGCAGTCCTCGAACTCGTAATCGGAGTGCGCGCAGTCGTCGGTGTACTCGGGGTCGGAATGCTCGGATCGGTACCCTGCGTCTCCGTTGGTCTCACGGCGGCCCGAAACGATGGAGTCGGATCTGGTCTCAGGGCTGTTCCCCGTTCTGCTCCTTCTCCCTCTGTGGGTCCCCTATGACTCTGGCCCAATGTGATGATTGTCGCCATCAGCTTTTTCTTTTCCTGCACAATTGTCTCGTCGGAGACGCGCGCCACTTCGGATGTCTTAGTCTCCGCCCGCGCCGGTCTCTGGTGCCCCTGGGCGCCGAACTCGCGCGGGGGAGGGCGCCGCTGTCTCGACTTGGGGTTATCCCGGGAACGACGAGGGGCCACGGTAAGCCCCGGGCTCCCCAGGGTACGCGCCCCCTTGGAGGTGTCCACGATCCCCGACAGGTCCTCGAGCGGCCCCTCGGAGATCAACGACGGGGCCCCGCCTGGAACTACGCAAAACTTCAGGATCCCGCTTCGCCCCCCCAAGACCAGTAGGGTATTCGGCAACCCAATTTGACTGACCCCCCTGGCCGTTCGCGAAGTGGAAGTTCCTGCTGATACATGGAACGTATCGGATACTGAGTCCGAATAGCCTCCTGAGAGCATAGTCGTGCATGGCAATCGTAAGGTCCCCGACGATTAACCTGGAACACCCAGTGTCCACCGTGCCCCCGAGGGACCCCAGAAGCTGATTCGGCGAAAAATGTCGTAGACGTTTCTTGGCCTCCTCGAGGCACTCCCGAGACCTGGTTGGGCCCATCTCGGTTCCCGTGGGTGCTAGAGTAGAAGGGGTCGCGCTCGAGGCCTGCTCGGCCTGCGCTGCCCTCCGTGGCGCGCAGCCCGCGGTCGCGGTTCCCGATCTTCGCTGCGTCGCCGTCGGCCCCGGGCGGCAGGGGGCTCTCGCTGATCTCCGTGCTGGCGGCGGCGATCTCGACGGTCGCAGCCTCTGGGACTTCCTCGCCATAGTCGAAGATGTGGAAATCCTCCTACTCCTCCGAGTCGTTGGTGTCGTAGACCGCCCTGGCCTGCTCGTTGGTGCCCTTCTGCTTCGGCGGGTTCCCGCGCTCTTTCGTCCAGTGGCTCGCGCTGGTGGCAGCGCGTCCTCCGCTTCAGCTCCTCGATCTTCTTCTTGGCCTCCTTCTGGTACTCGTAGCTGCCCTTGCCGCGGCCTCCAGACCTCCCTTTTGGCACGCCGACTTCCTGGTATCCACGCGAAGTCGTGCGGACCCTCACGATCCTCCGGGTCTCCTGCCAGCTTCCGCGCCCTCCGGGTCCTGCCTGCCGCGCCGCGAGCACCGCGTAGGCCTCGTCCCCGTCGATCACGTCGTCCTCGGGGATCTCGTCGCCCAGCTCGGAGCCCTCCAGCGCGATCAAGGCCTGCGCTGACGGGTCTTCGTCCTCCTCGAAGTCCTCTTCTTCGTCGACCTGGTAGCTTCGCGTCGTCTTCTCCAGCGGGCTGTCGTCCCTGAGGCCCTTCAGAGCCGTCCTCACGTCCTCGTAGGCTAGTGAGCCCGACGTCTGCAGTATCACCGCCATCCTCTCGGCGTGGTCGAGCTTCGCCTGTCGCACTAGGAAGTAGCCCTGCACGTCGTCTAACGTCACCTGCAGCTTCTTGAGGCGATCGAACGCCATGTTGATCTTCATTGAGTGCTGCTGCAGTGTTTCGCCTTTGCGGCGTTCGGTGCCGAAGAACGCGTGCTCGAACTCCATGTACTTCTTATAGACATTCTTTGGCATGATCTCCGCCTCGAGCGCCTTGACGGTGTTCTCGACACCGTCCTCGCCCTCGAACTCAGTCAGGTCGAGCCCTTCCACGATGCTCTGGATCTGGTCGTCTCCGCCCTCCAGGATGCTGTAGTGCGCGTGGAGTCCACGCTGCTGCTCGGGGATCCCCGTCGCCACATTAGACTAGATTCGAAGCCTCCTCACGTACCTGCGCAGCTCCTCTATCGTAGAGTCCTTGATGGCAGGTGGTGGAACGTACCGGCAGGCACTCGCACCAGGACCGCCCTCTCGCCCGACAGGAGCCACTAGATCTCTCTCGTCTTCTAACTCTCTTTCGTCGCCCATGGATCCGATGCTCGGTCTCGTAGGCGTCCTCGACACCGCCGCTCCTCACGGTTATCTCGCTGTCCCTGTCTTGGCCCGTGAACTCGCCCCACTCCTGAAGTGCGCTGGCACTCCGCGTGGAGCTTCTGCCTGCTCCGCTACCACCGAATCTGGTGGAGCGGCGGTCGAAACGTGAGCTCATGGGATCTCCTTTCCAGGTATCGGCTCGATCACGTATGGAATCCCCCAAAGGGGTCGAAGCCCCTGTCCGAACCAAATGGCCGCGGAAGAGGCTGGTTGTCCGGCATCTTGGGCTCCCATACGGAACCTCAGAAAGACTCTAGAGCAACTCGCAATATATATATATATATATATATATATATACACACACACGCGCACGTATACTACACCTGCATCTGTGTAACATCCAATGTGGCCATCCGATTGGAAACTCCTGTCTGCTCTGCCGCTTCGTCTCCGAAGAGGCTCTGGCAGGAAGGACGGAGCTAAATACGGAGGAACACGAGGAAAACTGACGATTGGCACGACGGTGCCGCGACTGGTGTGCAAGACTTCCCCCGGCAGGGCGGGCCCCTGACATGTTAGCGGCGAACCGAATCGGTAAACACAAATGACGTAGACATAAACTTTCGGAGACCCGCGCGGATTTCTCGGGTCGGCGCTGGAGCCCGCTGGCGGCGCCTCTGGCGCCGATCCAAGACATCCGCGCGGACCTCCACACGTTTACATTAATGAAATTATTAACTCCTCTGAAGAATCGGGCCTTGCGCGAAAAGACATACACGCCTTACGCCGCGGCTTACGCGGGCCGCCAGCGTGGCGCACCGCGTGCAGGAGGAGGCGCTTTCGCGCGACCGTCCCAGACCCCCGACGCCATGATTTTTTCATGACGTCATCCCCCGGAAAACTCGACCCATTCCGCGGGACCGTTTTTCGTCTCGAGTCGTGTCCTGACGGCCCCGAAGCCAAGCAACGAGGCCGAAAATAGCCCAAAACCTTCCGTGGCAATTTTCCGCCACTGCGCTTGCAGCGGTAGGTGTGTTATGGGCCCTCTCGCTCTCTTGCGAAGCAATAAGTGGGGCCCCCCGACGAGTTCATTTTGGTGACCAAGTTCCTGCGTTTTTGCCCTTCCAGGCAGAACACGTGCCCAAATACAAGGTTTGGGGAGACGTTCAATGGATCATCCCCTCCCCCCCTGCCCCCCCCCCCCCCCTTGGGCGCCCGCCCGAGCGTGGTGGCGGAAGCGCGCGGCAGCGCCACTGGATTTCAGGACTCGAGGGGGTCTGGGGAGCTTTCGCGCCACCTTCCGCGCAGTGGGCCCCATCTTCTCCTGTCGCCAGGCTGGGGGGGTGGGGCAGCGAGGACGCTCCTCCGCTGCCCATGGGGTTAGTTCTCCGCCCCCCGCCTGGGGCTTCACCGGCGCGAAGACAGGGAACCCTGAAAAAGAGGGGCTCTAACCCCCTCCCAGGCGCCCTCGGGTCATGAAAAAATGCCGACGGAAGGTTTTTCTGTATTTTCTGTCTCTGGGGGCCCTTGCCAAGCCTCGGGACCGTCAACCAACGACTCTGGATGAAAAGCCGGTCCTGGGGCATGGGTCGAGACCTCTGGGGGGTCGACGTCGTGAATCGTGAAAAAATCATGACGTCGGGGGTCTGGGCTGGGGGCTTTCCCCAAGACGGGATCTTCATCTTGAGTTGTTCTTTGACTGTCCCAGGGCCCGGGGAGGGCCCAGAGGCCCAGAAGCGGCGAAACAGCCTCCTGGACCCGTTTTCCTCAAGATACCTTTGCCCCATGGCGACTCTGACTTCTCGGCCTCGACGTCTCTGGAACTTTGCAACGCCCGCTGCCCTACAGTCTTACCGGCACCGTCGCTTCTAGAATTTCAAACCGTCGTCGTCGCCGTCGTCGGTTCTGTCGCCGTCGTCGTCGTCGTCGTCGCTCTCTCTGGCAAAATCCACATCTTACCCGCCTGAATTGGCAAGAGGCCCCGAGATGCTCCCACAAGACTTCCCCAAAGCGGCCCCCACCCAGAAAGACTCCAAGCGGCCCCACGATTGCCCCCAGGTCGCCACGACGACCGCCCAGGACGACCTCCAAACGGCCCAAGGTATCCTCAAAATGGCTCTAGGACGGTCCGAGACCAGCCCCAGCCGGCTCGAAGACGTCCGCTGGCCTGGTCCCAGGCTTGCCGCAACCTCCCCCCCATAGGCCCCCCCCAGACTATCCAAGACGACCCGAGGATTCCACATCAAAGTCCAGAGATGCCCAAAGAACATCCCAAAGAGACCTTCGGCACACCCCAGGTGAGGCCGAAATCTCTATGCGACACGTGTCACGACTTCTGGGCCATTGGGAACTCAACGGTCACGTGATGCGGTCTTCTGTCCATTAAGAAATCTACCTCTTGCATGTTACGGTCACTTGGGATCAGAGGAAGATAAGCGTGACATGTTGCGGCTCTTGGGGCCCACCGGGAACAGCTCTCGAATGTTACGCCCCGCTGGGGCCTACGCAGGGACGAGAGATTCCATACAATGGGTGCTTCTCGAAGAGAAAGACGCGCTAGTACGGTGGCGAAACTTGCCGCGATCATCTGGGTATACATCTCATGGCGAAGCCAGCGCTGACATATTTCATTACACTTTCCGCTCATATTGGTATCTCTTATCGTGTCGACCATTTTGTGTTATCGTCAAACAGGAAGGACACTTGGGACAGCGAGCCCCTTAGAACTCAAAGTGGCACGTACCGTGGCGTCTTGACTGCACAATGATGCCCGCCGCTTCCCTCCTGCCCCTGCCCAAGGCCCGGTGCACAGTGCGCCCTAAGCAGCCCATCATTCGCGGCCGTGCTGTGCACAAGCGAGGCCGAAGAGCAAGCACCGGCAGAGGAGGGGGGCACTGCGCCGGGCCCCCGCGGCCGCGGCGTGGGCGGGCGGAGCCGCTGCACGCCGCGCGGTTCTGCGGCCGGGGCGGTCGGGCGGCGGCCGCGTGCGGACGGGGCATGGCGAGGCGAGGGGCGTGACAGAGGGGGAGTGGGGTGGTGAAGGGGGACGGGGCGAGGGCCAGGGTACGACAGCGCAAGTGAAGGTAAAACCGGCGCTCGCCGAGAGCGATGGATGGATTCGAGGGGGACGGGGCGGGGGGGGGGGGGGGGCGGAGAGGGAGCGTGTGCGTGGGGGGGCACCAGTTTTGCTGGCCAGGATGGGGTCGCCCAGCTGGACACTGGGAGAAAGGGAGATGGACATGCATCCCGCGCCTCCCCCTCATGCTCCCCCCCCTCCCCGTCCCAGCCCCGCCCAGCACTGAGGGTGGATAACGGGGCTTGGCTTAAGTCGGGCGTGTCCCCCTACAGGGGGATCTTGGGCGAAAAATAAAAGATACTCAAACACTGCCCCCCAAATGGGCAAACATTGTAAACAAATCGTCCCCAGACTACTTTTTCACTACATTTGGATATCCCTCCTGTAGAGGGACAGGCCCGACTTCAGGCTTGGCGAATAAAGGGCTCGGTAAGCAACGCTGGTTTCCCCAGAACCTCCCAGCGCCGGGAACGACCGCGTGCCGAAGGAAATTTCAGGCGGCAAGGCCGAAACCAACGGCCGCCCCCCCCCCTTTCCGAGCCCGTGGGTGTCAGCAGGTGGCCGGCGCACCGCCCGAGACAAACGAAACAACTCGCAAGACCTCGTGTGATCTCGCGCGTCAGGTGCGCCTGCAAGGACACGGCAGACTTGAGCCTTGGGCCCCCAGCTGCGATCGATACGCGGCGTCAGGGGCCCAGGGGCGGGCCTGGCCAGGAGCCAGTGCATGCGAATGCGGCAGGCTCGTGTCATGACGACCTGCGCGTTGGTTTTTGACACCGCGTGGATCGTTCAACCTTGAATTATCGCGGCCTTCCGACAACGCAACTCTTGGAACATCGGCCGGTGCGCTCCCGTGGATTCGAGATCCGTGGATCTGGCGCCGCGGGGGCGCCAAGTCCACGGATCGGGGAATGCACCTTCCGAAAAATGAAGGCCATGCAGCCCCGTTCAGCGACGGAGCGCGCCGACTTCGCGCCGAAACAGGGCCCGCGGCTGATCCGCGCGCGAAGAGAAGAGAAGAGAAGAGAAGAGAAGAGAAGAGAAGAGAAGAGAAGAGAAGATAAAAAGAGAGCAATAGAGAGAGAGGGAAAGAGAGAGAGAGAGAGAGACAGAGATAGTGTTGCAACCAGGGGGCGTCCGAGAAAAGGTGTTTGCAAATCATGGCCCGAAGCGCGTGCGTGGCCCACGGAGGGGAGCAACGAATGCATTAACAAAAACAGAGGTGGGCATGAACTGTGGGTCGCAAGACCGCGTGGTGACAAACCGCGCGGTGATCTCGATCTCGAAATCCCTATGGATCTCGCCGCACGATCTGTCACCGCACGGTTCTGGGTCCCTCGGGGCCCCCGCCCGATACATCTTCGGAGAACAGCAAAAACACCGTGGGGGACCGCTTCCTCCCCGACTCGCCGCACGGTGTGGTCACCACGCCATTTGGGAACGCCCCCGAATGGGATACGGCGAGATCTCATGGCCCCGGCCATGATACCCCCCCTGCAGCCGCTTTCCTCTTACAGCTCTGAATTTGCAAACGATGAAAAAGGGGTTCCCGTCGTCGTCGAAGATCTTTGGCCAGCGTGGAGGCTTTGTTGACCGTCTCAAGTCCGGGCTTCAACAACCGCCAGACATGAGCCCCTAGAGATCATTTTGGGGACCTGCTGACCCGGGTCAATCCAAACCCGGGTCAGTCAGGCCTTGCAGAATCCTGCAAACGCCTGCACCCAAACCTCACTTAAGGATCCTGCATCCTGCACCCAAGCCCGGGTCAGTGCGACCCTGGCCCTGCAGGATCCTGCAAGATCTGGCGCTCTGGCTGACCCCCATTGGCATTGACCCCTGTCCCAAGGCTCCCGAGCTATGTTGACGTTCTCAGGTCCGGGCTTCAGCAACCACCAGATGTGAGCCCCTAGAAATCATTGAAGAGTCCTGGTCCGCCGGGCTGTGGTCATCACCCCTCTCTTGGACGCTTCCGACCAGTCGCGCCCGTACGAGCGTCGCCCGCGAGGTGCCCCCGCACGAGAGAGAGAGAGAGAGAGAGAGAGAGAGAGAAAAAGAGATAACACAAGAGAGAGAGAGAGGGAGAGAAAGCGAATACAATCTGGGGTGGCGAAGAGGAGGAGGAGCAGGAGGAGGAGGAGGACGACGAGGAGGAGGAGAACGCCCAAACCGTAGGATTCAGGTTTGGACAACGTAAAAGGTGAAGGAGGCGGAGGAGGAGGAGGAGGAGGAGGAGGAGGAGGAGGGGGATGGGGAGGAGCAAGCAAGCAAGCAATCGCCCGTGGAATCCTGGTGTATGGCAGTGGTCAGACATACTGAACAAAAAAACCGTGCGGACTCTGGGGGGCATTTCGGTTGAA
This sequence comes from Prorocentrum cordatum, assembly GCA_963575745.1. Lineage (NCBI taxonomy): Eukaryota > Dinophyceae > Prorocentrales > Prorocentraceae > Prorocentrum > Prorocentrum cordatum. The sequence continues at coordinate 258,981 of CAUYUJ010012381.1, read as the reverse complement.
CGCCGATCAGCCTCTGGACGTGAACTCTGTGCTCTCGCCCACAGGGCGCACTGCCCCTATAAGGGCAACCCTCACTACGGGCACGCATCCCTGGAGGGCGCCCTCGGGGGTCCGACGCGCGCACCCCGCCCACCCCCCCTCGGAGGACGAGGGGGGAGGGTGACGGTGGGGACAGTGGGGGCCTGCCCCCCAAGGATTCGTGGCCTTGGGAGCCTCCCGCTCCTCAAAAGCTCCTGACACCTAACACTAGTGGACCACACGGTCGGGCTCGCTCCTCTCGAAATCGGAGGGGTCGCCCGTCGTCTGCTCGAGTCGTCCCGCCCAACCGTAGTCCCACCCCCCCGCCCACGATCGTAATCGCTAAGCTGCTGGCTAGACACTGCTGCAACCATACTGGTTGCAATATTCACCGATGCTGCTACACTAAAGCGCGTATGCTCCGAGTTCGTGCTAAGTATGGTGAGGGGGGGTGGCTGAAGACATCTGTAGGTCTGGGCTCGGCCTCCAGAGGAACTGGAACCATCGTCCAAGCCCCTAGGACAACAAATATTGCTCCTCAGCCCCCCCCAGGCAAAATATGAACTCACCCTCACTGCGCAGCCCTCGCTCACAACAACTTCCCTTTGCCCTGGGCCTCGATAGTGCGAGCGACCTCCCTCTCGAGCGGGCCTCGGGGTGCGGCTCCTGTTTTGCGCGCTCCATTGAGCGTCACCATCGACTTCATGATCAGCTGGCGCAGGTTGTTCGCATGCTCGTGGTTCGGATCTAGCGCCCAGACGATCCCCCCCTCCGGCGCGTCTGCGTTCTCTTTCTTGCCCTTGTTCGGGCGCCAGCGAGAATGAAGGACCAGCTCCGACAACTGCTGCGGGGTGGACTTCGTGATCACTGCATCCCAGAACTCGCGCCACCCCTTCTGCAGATCGCCCTCGAACTTGTTCACTGCCCAAAAGACGCCCGCGGAGAAGATCTGGACGTGCGGTGGGCCCCTCGGGCCCCAGTCGATACTCTGACCCTGGGCCTGCTTCTCTTTCCAGTCCTTGCTCTGCGCGTCGTAGCGCTTGCCCGCCTCGCGGAGGGCCGTGGGCATGCCGTCGTCGCCGTCGGCGACCTCGAACGTGGTGAAGACCGTGCCGATGACTTCTGCGATGGCGCGGCTGTCTGCCAGGACCAGGCGCGCCAGCACGTAGAGCAACTTCTTGTCGTCCTCCGACTTGCCCCCCCCTTCCCGTGTGCGGCTTCTTGGGAGCGGGTGGCCCTGCCAAAGGTGGGCTCTCGTGCAGCTGCTTCATCCATCCTGGCATCGCTACGTCGGCCGTGCTCATTGTCACGGTCAAGTGGGATCAGCCTCGCAGGAATATGCTGGGCAATATGGCTACAGAGGTCGGCAAGGTCGGACCCCTCGAACTCGCATATCGTGCGTGCTAAACTCGTCGGTGCATGAGCATCATGGAGTTTTGTGGGCCCCCTGGTACTGCATATGCCTTTTGTGACCGACTGCGATAAGTGGCGACCAGCAATTATCCTGGATGCGAACGAGCGGCGACAGTAGATGCATACATTGATAGGCGATAGTAGATGGCCGAGGTTTCGAACTCTATGTCGATGTCGAATATGCTCTAGTAGGTCTCGCTTTGTACGAAAAGCAGCAAGGCATGTTGTTCCCCCGTCGGGCCATTCGCACTTCCACGGTAGGGGTGGCGCCTCTTCCTCCCCAGCAGGCGCCTCTGGTGCATGCTCGGGGGGAGGGGTGGCTGCGCGGAGCTCGCGTACTCGCAGCTCGGTAAAATCAAGCCGACGGAATTCTTTAGCCACATTTGGGTCCAGGAACTCCAGAGGGTTGTCGGCGAGGTGCACCGGCAGATCAGACTCCATGTGGGCGGCCGCCACGCGGAAGTCGCCCTGGGCGCGTTTGGCCCAGGGAGAAGCATATCTCGTCAGCCTTGGGTAGGCCGTCGGTCGGTATGGGTGGGCCCCATTCCCTTGTTCAAACTTGATTCTGCCGAACAGAGAGCAGAGCAGATGGGCATTTTCCTTTGGGTATTTACTCCAGTCCTGATGCCATCGGAGTCGTCGCACTCGCATTTCGATCTCGCAACGGGCGATCTTCCCAAACTTTAAAACCTGGTCGTTTGTCCATGTGCGGATCTTCTTCTGAACCTCCTCCCCCTGCCCTGGGATGACCTCCTCCTTCGTTCCTCGTCCTCGGAGAGGGGCGCGGGCAAGCTGAGCAAGTCGCGAATCCATTCTTTGGTACTGTACATCAGAAATGTCGAGCGCCTCGAGGCCGCTCAGCATGGCATTCTGGACCATGCTGATAAACGCTGTGCGTGACCATTTCCACGGGGCCGAGAGCTCCTAAAACCCCCCATGCTGTAGAACCCATTCGAAGCTGCTTCTAGACACCTCTGAACTTCCGAGGATGACGTGCAGGATAAGTTGATATGCGGACCGAAGTATCGAGCTTCCTCTTCGAGACTGCCCCCGAGTTCCCTGACTGCGTTTGCTCGTATCCATCTTCTGCACTTCAGAGAACCCTCCCCTCCCACATGGGACAGAAAAACTTGTTTGTCGAGGTTCTGCTTATAGCCTATGGTATCCAGGGCCTCATCGAGGATCTCGTCTGAGCGCTTGAGCACCTGGAACAATTCAGAGACGGGCTGGCAATCATGTGCGAGCGTGAACTTCAGCAGGTCGTCTGCGTACTTGAAAAGGCTGAGGTCGGTAGAAATGTCCTCGCCTGTTCCTGGCAATCTTATAGTCGCCTGTAGGTCTGAGGAGGTGGGGTGTTGATCTAGCTGCATCCATCGTTTTACTGGCCTTCGGACTGTTCCCAAGAAGAGTTTCACCACATACGGGTCTCCCATCGTTCCTTCTTCCCTCGGTGCCACCTATAGGTCCTCCTCATCATCGCTGGTCGGAAATTTTACTTGTGTTTCTCGATGCCTTTGTTTTCCCAGGGCGATGTCATCGATCGTCGAGGCGAATATCCCCACCGTCTTGTCGAGCTCCCTCCAGTCCCCCGTCCCGAAGGCGTTTGGCAAATCCTTGAAGCCCGCAGCGAAGCTTCTGCCTGCTCTTGTGAGCCTCCATGCGGTGGCTTGTGCAGCAAGTATTGCGCCTTCTCGGCACCTCCGCTTGACAAAGCCGAAGTCAAACTCATCGGCGGGAACGTGCAGCAGGCCGGCGTAGAAAGACTTCCTTAAAGCGGGGAACCGATGCACGACTCTTTTGCCCTTCGGGCCGTGAGCAGTGCTCTTGCGCAGTGCAGCTCCATTGCTGTGATGCCATTGGGATGGTGTCAAATCGAGGTTCCGTACCAGCAACGCTCCTTCGAAAAATTGAATATCTGGAATCTTATCTGAAGCTCCGAGACCCAGACGTTGCCGAACGAGTTTTTTCTATGGGTGCATGCACATCTGCCACAATTCCACGGGTGGGGTGTTTTTTGGGACTCCTCTTCTTCTTGGGGCCTTCTGGATCGCCTCCTGGACTCTTTCGTAATCCTCCTGGGCCATGTTGATCGCGTCGGGGGTGGGCGGGTGGAGCAGACCTGGAAAAACAGCTTCAGGGGGTGCGGGAGGAAGAACTTCAACCACTGACATGCCTCCTTGTCCTCCTGGAAGGGTCCAAACCTGAAGCCATTCGTCACGACTGGGCATGCTCGTGCGAACTAACCTGAGGTCTCGCTTTTTTGGACCGAAGCGGCACCTGACTGCCTGGTGTGAAAGCCACATTGCTAGTGCTGTCTTTCTCTGTTCCCAAGCTGTCTCGATATCCTCTTGGATCTGGTTCCTGCGGATCAAATTCTCCCGACGGCGACTTAGTCTGAGGGTCTGGGAGAGGGCCTTCAACTGCGTGTCAATGTCGTGCATGTCCACGTGGTCCTCACTCTTTTTTTCCCTCAGTTCGGCTCGCCGTCTAAGGAGTTCGCGGCGCTGTTGATTTTTTCTTGACGGACTGGGCCAGCCTGCTCACGAAATACATCGAGTCCAGCTCTCATCAGTACTTTGTCCAGGTAATCGAAGAACGCAGCTGGGGTGCCACTGTCCAGCAGCGGTGGCCATGATTCCATTTGCTCCTCCAAAGTACGCTCCACTTGGATAAGAAAAGATGCCTTGCCATCCCCCTCGCCCTGCAGTGCATCCAGCAAGTTGTCTTTATCAAAGTGCGGCTCGCGATGTGGGCGAACAACCGTGGGGTCTTTTGATACATTGAGCTCCAAGAAGAGAGGTAGGTGATCGAGTGGGGGCCTCCCTCGGTACGCTTGAAGTTGTGCCCCCAGTCGTCGAAAGGGTATGGCATCTATTGACCTGCTCTGCGTATCCCCACGGCGCCAATATGTAATCAATAAGACTGCTTCCTTTCTCGCTGAAATACGTGTGTTCTCGCCGCCCTCGAGTCTTATAAGCGAACATATGATGTCTGGCGGTGATTCGTCTGAGTGCTTCTCCTGCACTTCCCCTGCGTGCTTCACGGGCTGTATTCTCCACGACATTCTCCTCGCATGTTTGCCATTCCGTCGTATATCTGCATAAACCAATGCCATCATTCGCATATGTGTATATTATCGGACAGCATCGATGTGGGAGCGAATCAAGTATCCGGTCCAACCACGTGGCGAGGAGGGTGCGCACGGTGGTGAGGTAGTGGCCCGCGTCGTTCCTGCCCTTCGGCTGGGGGGGGGGGGGGGAAGTATATGACGATGAAACAATAATCGAAATGTTGTTTTTTGGCCCTCAAGCCGAGTGCTCTTCCCCATGCTTGATCGGGGCTGCCCCAAATCTGTCTAATGTGTGACTGTTGAAATCCTCGTCCAAGTGCAATTGCGCAGCCCGTGCTTTTGTTCGTCAGCTGCCCAGGGCTGTACTCTGCCTCCACCACGAGCTTGCCCATGACGTGTCTCTGCAGTGGGGCCTGTGCACGTCGACTACATGCTTGTGTGCCTGCGAATAATAAAACGTCGATCGCCGCACATACTGTGAGAATCTCCTCCAATCTCATTCCCGTGGCCGACTGTGGGTTCCAGCCGATCAGGCGTAGCATCCTCGGCCACAGAGCCCAGCTCCCATGGCTGAGCGCCCCCCTCTGCTGTCCGCGGGGGGGTCTCGCGCGCCGCCTGCGAATCTCTCGGGCAGGGGCGGCGGCTGGATGGGGAGGAGGAGGAGGAGGAGGAGGAGGAGGAGTAGGAGATGGAGGAGCATGAGGGCCACTGTAAACCCAAGAGGCATCAACGAAGTTGGGATACACCCTCCCTCCAAGCTCCCTCTTCATAGGCCCCTGCAACGGTTCATTTTTTACAGCGGGAAACTGCCTCGTTGGAAGACAACTAACTGTTTGAGGGCCCTGAGAAGCATGCCGAGACATTGTTCTCGGGATTCCAGCGCCGCGGATCAACCTGACTTTTGTGTCTTGACGATCCTGAGCCGTGCCAGAGCGCCATTCCTGCGATGAAAACCGCGAATCAACATAACTTGTGCACCCTCATAATGTCATAAGCCTGAATCGTTCGAAAATGTGGAGTCCATGAAAGTCTTGCAAAATTGTAAGACGAATGTGCGTGGCGCTAAGGCGAAAACCGCATTTTGAAAAGGAACCGCTCCCAATCCGTGAAACTCTTGCAATTATTTTACGCGGATGTGCGCGGCGGGCGCTAAAGCGAAAACCGCATTTTGAAACGGAGCTGCCTTCAATCCGTGAAACCTTTACAACATGTAAGAGCGAATGTGCCTGGCGCTAACGCGAGAACCACATTTTGAAAACGACTCGCCCTCAATCCGTGACACTTTGCAGCTATTGTTAAACGAATGTGCGCGGCGCTAAAGCGAGAGCCACAATTTCAAAGCCACCCGCCCTCAATCCGTGAAACTCGTGCAAATGTTTAAGACGAGTGTGCGCGGCGCTTCGGCGAGAGCCACATTTTGAAAACAACCCGCCCTCCATCTGTGAAGCTGTTAACGAACAACGAACAACGGTTCGAGAAACCCCAATCGTGCCTGAACACCATTCGTGGGACTTCAAAGCCGCGGACCAGCGCGACGGTCGCGTCCCGATAACCCTGAACCTAGCCATAACACCATTCGTGGGATGCCAACAAAACGAATCAACGTGACAATTGCGTCTTGGCAATCCGGAATCATGCCACAACGCCATTCCTGGACTTCAACCGTGCGAACCTTTGAATTTGTAACAAGCAGTGAAGACGAAGGTGCGCGGCGGTAAAAACGAAAGCCACATTGTGAAAACCAGATGCCATCCATCTGTGGAGCTCTTCCGAATTCTCAAATGATTTGTACGCGGCGCTGACGGGAAAACCGCATTTTGAAAATGGGCCCGCCCTCCATTTGTTGAGCCGCTGCAAATTTCAATTTTCTGACATGTACATGGCCTCTAGAACCTCAATTCACCATGAAACATCCCAACATCCAGACAAGAGACGGGATCCGACTTCGTGCTGACCGACCCCCTGACGACGAGCATCGCGAATTTGTGCAGCAACAGCTCGCATAACGATGCGATATCGAAAAACGCCACTACGACTAGTAGGAACAAGAGCGTCGCACGTGCAGCGGTCACGTGGAATTGTTGCAGTCAGAGCAGATCATCCCTCACCTCACTTTCAGGAGAAGAACGCCACTACTGACAGAAGAAAATTCGACGCAAGTCGCGACTACATCCCGCCGGGGCCATCAGAGATACTGACGCCACCGACTCAGACCACCCAAGACGAAGAACACAACCGCTGGCAAGACTACTCCGATATGTGCTACGATACTAACGAATCAGAAGACAACAACGACAAGCACGACCCGCGGGCAAAGGTGAGCAGAACTTTCGACTTCAACGAAGTCTCTCTGTCACCGCTCAGACCCAACAAGCACCGCGATATGCGCCTTCCCAGCGGCTGGGCGACATGCTGACACTACGCCAACGACGCAGACGCGGAAGGTCAAGAAGAAGACCACAGGCACCATGCAGTATGCTACACCGAAGCAACCAACACATGCACCTACCGATTCCCAAGCGACGACCTACTACTACCTGGCTGTCACAAATACCGAAACAAATCCAACAACGAGATGTTGTCGGCCAAGATGGAAAGCAATGCCTACAGCGTCCACCACCCCGACCTGACTCCCAAGCCACTCCACTTCGATTTTCACACTTCCACTGACAGCAAGCACAAAAAGGCTCAAGCTAAAAGATGCCATTCAAGCAGACGCACACCAGCCAATGTACACGCCGCCTAAGCACCCCACCTTCACAAGAAACATCAACGACCTTCAAGCATTTGCATCTAATTACCGTGACAACTTAGCACTGCAAATACAAGTCGTCAAAACCTACAATTACCTCGTCGCGCTGATCGAAAGAGGACAAGCACCGCTCGACAACGTCTGATCGCCGCCATGCAAGAAGTTGCCCAATGGCCCAACGCATGCCGCGACGAGCACGGCATCCTGAAATACGACTGGGCAATGTGCCTTCGCGAGAAAGCCAACCTACTGCAGCGCGTTTGCAGCCCGGCCGATACAAGGCGCTACGCTACCAACAAGCATAACGACAGCGACGGCTCCGCCGACAGGGAGACCAACGCTGACGCCCCACAACAGACGCAACCACTACCAACCAGACCACCTCCACCATCATCACAACTCAGCAAAGCAAGCCTTTCGCGCCCGCGCTGCCACCCTCACGGGGCGTGCCCGACAGCCAAGCGGGTCCGACCATGCGAACCGACGCAACGCACAACACAACAACATAACAACAACCTATACAACCGCACAAGGCACCATGCGGACCGACTCCACCAGCAATCAAAGCAAGTCACCATACACTCTTACACACGACCGCAACAGAACGCGATCCCAAACAAACCTATGCCGAACATTCACGTCAGCAAAACGACCGCGACCATCGCGACGACGGCGCGCCAAAGACCGTGCAGACCGCCGCCAGCTCACCTGATTGACCAAGCTAGCCACACAGCGCAACAGCCACCGACCACGCTCAAAAACAACGACGCAACATAATCACCAAATACGACCTCGCCAACATTCGCCACTATGATCAAGTGGTCACCATCCCACCGATTCATGCCGATACACCCACCACCACCCGCACTAGCAAAAAAGAAACAATACATCCCCTGGCGAAAGCTGGCTCCGCAAACGCTGGCGCCGCGCCTACGTCCTGGCGATCGCAGCGCGAGCAGTCGCCGCGCATCACGAACCAACATGACGAGGGGAACACCAGGTCCACATCTTCAGCCTACGCATGATCTTCCTCAACAAGGTTGGATACACAACGTTCCAGGACTCCATCGCCAAGCTTCGTGCGTATCAGGTCCGCTACGAAAACTGCTTCAACAGCCCGCGTGAACGCGCGCTCCAAAGCCATTCATGGGGCCGCCGCCCAAACGTATGGTGGCGCTACACAGGGCTGTTTCCATACCCATACCGACGACCGCCAACGTGGACCAATCTACGTAAACGACATGGCGACCCATCACCACAACCAGGACTTGGCAGTATACTACATACTACCACACCTGGTACTGGGAAGCAGACCAGTACCGCAAATGGACCTCTTCTGATTTGGTAAATGCAGACGCGCTCCCTTGCAATCGGACCCGTTATGACATACTACTGACTTGCAATGCACCTCTCCTCTCTTTCCCTCGAGGCTTGTCCGACACGCCGGCAGCGCTCTCTCACTTGCAGGTACGGGGCTATTCTACAAAACCCTGGGTCGCAGCCCTAGGGTTGCACATGAATTTTCGGCAGGTTAAGGGTTATCCACAAAACCCTGTGGCACCACCGCTGTGCGTGCATCCACAGTCAAGACATTGTTGTAGGCCAAGTGTACTACCTGCCAGATCTCTTCGAATTGTGCCAGGTTCCTACCGTGCCCAATTGCGGTAAGACACTATCGGCCGACTTTGAGGTGTGCCCAAGGTGGTCCCTCCTTTCACTCCAAGCCCAAGAGCACACAGGTGCCAATTATAGTACCATCTCATTTGAAGCCCGTGTCTTTCTCGCCGCCTCATCTCAACACTCTTCCTGCATCTCGGGGGATGGGGGAGGGAGCTTGGATGGTGGTGGTGGAGGCGAAGATCTTTCTTTCAAGGTTAAGGGTCAGCCACAAAAGCCCCAGCAGCACTAACACTTGGGTCTCTACAGAGGTAGACCCCGCAAAGCCGACTCGACCTCGCCGGCTGTTTTTTTCACCAGGCCAGCCTCCATACATGCCATCCTACTTGTCGGCAGCCACCTTTTCCTTTCATTCTTCAGTTTTACACCCTCTGTCTTTCCCTCGCGGCTCGTCCGACACGCAGTTGGCGCGCTCCCACTTGCAGGTTGGGGGGTCCTACAAAACCCTGGGTCGCAGCCTTTGGATTTCATACTTATTTTCGGAGGGTTAGGGGTTATCCACAAAACCCGATGGCAACATCACTGCGCGTACATCCACAGTCAAGACACTTTTGTAGGCCAAGTGTGCTACCGCCCAGACCTCGTCGAAGCCTTCGTCGCTTATCAGCTGTGGATTGTTTCTACGGTGCCCAACTGAGGTAAGACAGTACTGGCCGACTTTGATGGGGACCTAAGGTGGGAGAGAGCGCGTTTCACGGGCGCTTGTCTTGGGAAAATTCGGCGGCGCGTTTCGAACAGGAAGGTGCCCCCCCCCCACCACTCGGCGCCGTCGATGAAAACCGAGGGGACTCCCCTCCCCCCAACCCTCCCCCTCCCGAAATCCTCCCCCCTCCCTCCTCCCAAAGGGGGGGGGGGCGGTCGAAGCCCCCTCCCCCCCCGGCGCTGGCGCCAGCGCTGGCGGCCGCCAGCAGCGCTGACGGCGGGGGCGCAGCGACGATGACCAGGGGCAGCCCAAAGGGGGGGGGTTCAAAACGCCCCCCCCCCCTGGCGCCGGCGCCGGGGCCGGCGCTGGCTGGCGCCGGCGACAGCGGGGACGCAGCGACGATTACCACCACTACCACCACCGCCACCACTACCACCACCACCACCGCCTCAACCCACCACCACCACCACCAACCCACCACGCAACCACCACCCACCACAGCCACCACCACCACCACAACTCACCATCACCACCACCACCACAAAAACCTACCACCATTACCACCACCATCACAATCTCCCACACCACCACCACTACAACCACCACCAATACCAGCAGCACAACCCACCACCACCACCACAAACCACCACCACCACCGCCTCAACCACCACCACCAGCACCACCTCCACAAACCACCGCCACCACCACAACCCACCACCACCACCACCACCACAAACCACCACCACACCACCACCAAACCACCACCACCACAACCCACCACCACCACCACCACCACCACCCCACCACCACAAACCACCCACCACCACCACCACCACACCACCACCACCACCACCACCACCACCACCACCCAGCACCACAACCACCACCACCACAACAAACACCACACCACCACCAAACCACCACCACCACCACCACAACTCACCACCACCACTACCACCACCGTCGTCATCGTCGACGCTCGCCGCCGCCGCCGCCCGCCGCCGCAAGCGCCGGCGCCAGCCCACAAAAGGAAATCGTCGTCCGTCCCCGCCGCCAGCCGCCGCCGACGCAAGCGCCGGCCCGAGGAGAGGGAGAGAGGAGAAGCAGGGGAGGAAGGGGGATGGGGGAAGGGGAAGGGTTTGAACTTCCCACCCCTTCCGTTCCGGGAAAAGGGGGGGGGGTTGAAACCCCACCTCTCTCCATCCAGGGGGAAGGGGGTCCGGTTCCAACCCCCCCCCTCGAAGCGACCACAGAACGCGCTCTTTCTAAGGTGGTCCCTCCATTTACTCCAAGCAAGACACACAGGTAATAGTAATAGTACCATCTCATTGGAAGCCCCATTCTTTCCCGCCGCCGCTTCTCGGCGCTCTTCCTACAGGCTTGTACTTTGGATGGTGGCGGTGGAGGCGGAGCTCTTTCTTTCAAGGTTAGGGGTCAGCCACGAGAACCCCAACAACACTAGCACTTGGGTCCTTTCGGAGGTAGATCCCGCAAAGCCGACTCGACCTCGCGAGCTGCTTTTTTCACCAGGCCAGCCTCCATACAGGCCAGCCTACTCATCGGCAGCCGCTCTTCCTCTGTCACTGTACAGCTTTACACCCTCTGACTTCCCCTCGCGGCTCCTCCGACACGCTGGTGGCAATCTCTCACTTGCAGGTTCGGAGTTATCCTAGGTTATCCTACAAAACCCTGGGCCGCAGCCCTAGGATTGCAGATTTATCTTCAGAGGGTTAGTGGTTATCCAAAAATCGTATGGCAACATCACTGCGCGTACATCCACAGTCAAGACACTTTTGTAGGCCAAGTGTACTGCCGCCCTGACCTCGATGATCGCTTCGTTGTTTACTATATGGTTTCTACGGTACCCAGTTGCGGTGAGGCACTATCGGCCGACTTTGAGGGACACCCACAGTCTTCCCTCCTCTTACTCCAAACCCAAGGGCACACAGTTGCTAATAATAGTACCCTCCCATTTGCAGCCCCAGTCTTTCCCACCTCCGCTTCTCGACACTCTTCGTACATCTCGGAGATTGGGGAGGGGGCTTGGATGGTGGCGCGGAGGCAGCTCGTTCTTTCAAGGTTAGGGGTCAGTCACAAGAACCCAGCAGCACTAACGTTTGGGTCCCTACAGAAGTAGGCCCCGCAAGGCCGACTTGACCTTGTTAGTTGATTTTTCGGACCAAGCCAACCTCCAAACAGGCCACCCTACGTATCGTCAACCACTCTTCCTCTGTCACTGTTCAGCTTTACACCCTCCGTCTTTCGCTCGCGATCCGGCACACTGGTGGCACCTCTCTCCAGCTTAGGTTCGGAGTTATCACACAAAACCCTGTATCAATTTGCATAAGGCCATACTGCGTCATGGCAGCTCCTTTCTCTAGGTGCAAGCGCGGCGCACTTATTCCGAAAATGACACTGGCCCTTTTAAGGTACCAAGCTTTATACGTGAACAATCTGCCCACGTGTGAAGCGATCTGGGACCCTCCGTTCAACACGGCGTCTTTCACCGCATATTTTAACTGCTTCTTGCCTACCGGGGTAGCACTACCTATTAAGCATGGGGGCTTATCTAGATGGTTTTTACATACAATGGGGGTTCTTGGTAACTAAGGTTTGTGCCAACCTCGAAGACCAGGCGGGCGCCTATTCGCTTTTTCTATTACTGGCCGGAACTTGACTTATCTCATTTTCCGCGGCGCCCGCCAGGTGTATCTTGACCCGAGTCGCACTATACTGCTCCCTTTTTCTTCAAGAGTGCCACAGGGAAACCTTAGGTCGGTCTAGCGCCAAAAGGAGGGAGAGGAGGAGGAGGAGGAGGAGGAGGAGGAGGAGGAGGAGGAGGAGGAGGAGGAGGAGGAGGAGGAGGAGGAGGAGGAGGAGGAGGAGGGGGAGGATGAAGCGGCGAAACCATGGAGACGTCTCGTCCTTCGCCTTCCCATCCTCTTCCCTCAGATCCGTTCCTCCTCCTCCTCCTCTTCGTCTTCCTCCTCCTCCTCCTCCTCATTCTCCTCCTCTTTCTCCTTTTCCTCACTCCTCCAATGTCGGGTCCTCCTCCCAATCCTGTTCCTCATGTTCCTCCCGCTGCGGCCGCGAGTCTGGCAGGCTGGGCGCGCAGCGCACAAAGGAGATGAAACGTCCAGCGCGCACCATGGCGGACCCGGGCAGACTGGCCGCGTGGTCGCCGGGGTGCGCCAGAGGGCCTTGCCTCCCAGGATGTCCCCGGGCAAACCTGCGACGGAACCGCGGAGGGACCCTCCACGGGCCCTCCGCATCTTGCCCACCTTGCGCCTCGGACTTCCGCGCCCGCCTTTCAGGGCCTAGCGTCCTCCCCTGGCTCGTCCTCCGCCGCGTCCACCTTCACCTCCACCTCTTCGTCGGCTCTATGGCCAGCGTCACCTCGCCCTCAACTGGCGCCCTCGGCTTGACTGCGGCCCAGTCGCCGTCGGCTCGGCGCCTGCCTCGCCGTCTCTCCATCTCAACCTCCTCCTCCGCCGCCTCCTCCTCCAGCCTCTTCCGGCGCCACTCGCTGCCCTCGGCCTCTACTTCGTCCTCCTCCTCCTCGTCGGCGCTCACTCGCCGTCGTCTCCTCAACTCCCTCTGCCTTCTCCGGCTGCACCGCGTCGTTTTCTTCTTCCTCCTCCTCCTCCTCCTCCTCCTCCTCCTCTGTTCCCTGCGTCTGCGGTGCGCGCAGCCCTCGGGCCCGCTGCGTCCGCCCCACGGCTTCACCTCGAGCCCGCCAGGGTCATGGAGTCCAAGCGGACGCAAGCGTTCGCGATGCGCCAGGCCACCGATGCCTGCACGACAACGCTGGCATCCTGCCAAAAACCACCAACCGATGCGGATGCCTTCGCTTCGCCGCGGGCCATGACGGCCAGCATACGGATGGCCGCCTGCGCGATCTCGCCAGGGCGATCCCCCACTTTCAGGACGCAAGAGGACATGTGCAATCCCGCGCAGCGCCGCCGCTTGGCCCTCTCCTCCTCCGCGGCGGCCGCCCCTTCCAGGCTGGCCGCTGCTCCTGCTCCTGCTCCTCCTGGTGCTCCGCCTCCTCCGCCTCCTCCTCCTTCCTTTTCTATGCAGAATGGCTCCTCGCTGTCGAACCACCAGACGTGTCCGTAGGCCGGCCTGGGCGTTTCGCCTGAGACTTCCTCACCAAGCATGATCCTCTGCAACAGTTTCACGGATGGAGGGCGGGTCGTTTTCAAAATGTGGCTCTCGCTTCAGCACCGCGTTCATTCGTCTCCAACACTTACAGCAACTTCACGGATGGAGGGCGGGTCGTTCTCGAAGTGTGGCGTTTGCGTCAGCGCCGCGCACACTCGTTGTAAACACCTGCAACAATTTCACGGATGGGGGCCCGTTCGTTTTCAAAATGTGGCTCTTGCTTCAGCGCCGCGCACATTCAAACGACTAAGCCCTCACAATCCGATGCAAACAACAAAAACTATTCTGTGCACATCCGTCCGATCCAATCCTTACCATCCTAAGCGGCATCATGCAACTCTGGTCACATCCGCACGGCCCAGCCCTCGCCGTCCGATGTAAAACGCAACTAGCTGGCGCACGTCCATCCGACCCAACCCTCACCATTCGATGCACGAGATTCGATTCGCTGCACATCCATCCGACCCAACCCTCACCATCTTACGCAACATCTGTTAATTACTCCTTCATTCTCTCATGTCAAAAACACCATTCGGTGCGCATCCATACGACCTAACTCCCACCATCTCATGCAGAAGCCCGTATTCGGCGCGCACCTGCTGCTCTCCAGTATCGGCCCACCCCTTGGCCCCGAAGAGACCCTGGACACAGCATGCAAACCAAATCAGCATACACCGACCGTACATTCATAATCGAGCAATACGTTTCAGGCGCCTTGTGCCGACTCGGATTTTGGACTCCAGCGCCCCCCCGGGCTGCCCCGGACGCTCCACGACGCTCCCGGGCGCTCCCGCACGCTGCAGTCCCTCCCCAGGCGCTCCCAGCTCCCCGTCGCCATTTCCTCCTCGTCCCCGCGGGAGGCCCCCAGGAGCAGATGACTTCGGATCGCGTTGACGCGTGAACCTCCTCCTCCTCCTCCTCCTCCTCCAGAGCAGATGCACGGCTTTCACAGTGGGGCTCTCGCTTCGCTGGCGCCGCAAACCACCGTTGTATACAGCCGAACAGGTACGACAAGGCGGGCCGTTCTCAGCAAGGGGCCGTCGCCCCGGCGCCGTGCAGGCTCGGCTTCCGAGCCGTCCCCTGGCCGTGCGAGCGGACGGCGGCTCTCTCCAAGAGGGTGAGGGCACTGGACAATGAACCCCTGGATGAAGAATCCAGGGTCTGGGAGCCGGTGGAACTCCAATCGTGGATCGGCCATGGCTTCCAAACCGTCCTTGGCTGTGCGAGCGGACGGCGGCTCTTTCCAAGAAGGTGAGGGCACTGGACAATGAACCCTTGGATGAAGACTCCAGGGTCTGGGAGCCGGTGGAACTCCAATCGTGGATCGGCCGTGGGTATCACAGCCGCCCCCATCATATACGGACTCCTCCAAGGTCTGAAGCCTCCCGGGCACATTCCTTCAGAACGCCCCACCGTATTGGGGTCTCCCCTTGGCCTCGCGCGCATTCGAATACAACGTCCACCATTTATCTTTACGTGGTCCTCCCTCGACCTCTACGACCCAACGTTCCAAATTGTGCAACAACTAACATACATTGAAGGCGGCTCCTCCTTCGAAATGGGGCTCTCGCGTGAGACTTCCGAACAGCAAACGTCGCAACTTTGACATCCGGCAACGCTTAGGCGTACGGAGTGCCTGCTCTTCTCAAGTGAGGCTATCCCTGGGCCTCCTTGAAGGGCTCTCGCGTGGGACTTCCGCGGAGCATACGTCCACGACCTTGTCATCCTGCAACGCTTACGCGGATGGAGGGCATGAGCGTCTCAACATGGGGCTACCCTGGGCGTCCTTCAAGTGGAGAGAGGATCCTTTACTACAGGCGCCCTTGTCTAACTGGCGGACCGACCAGCCGTTCGTCATTCAAAGGGGGACGCCCACAGTGGAAAGGAATACTTCTGTGGACTTACGAGGAGGAGACTTGGGATGGGAGGGTGCACTGCAGCATCGGTTGATGCATCTTGGGCTTACTCTGGCCCTCCTCCTCCTCCTCCTCCTACTCCTCGTCGTCGTCCTCCTCCTCCTCCTCGTCCTCCCCTCTACGGGACTGCACCGCGAACTCCTCGAAACAGGCACGGCGAGCGAACGATAACATTTGGATTCTAAAGAACCAATGAGCCCCCTGCGCATCTGGCCAGGCCCCATATCCTGGCGGCAAACGTCCATCTGCCAAGACCTTGATCACGCGAGTCCCCCATTCCCCTCGAGTCTCACTCAAGTCCTGCTCCTCCTTTTCCTTCTCCTTCTTCTGCTCCTCCTGCTCCTCCTGCTCCTGCTCCTCCTCCTCCTCCGTGGCCCGCGACCGCAAAAGGGCGGGCTCCCCCCTCCTGCAAGTCCCGCAGCCGCTGCTCGTCACACTCGCTGACCACGGGCACTGAGCATCGGCATCGGGGCGTGGGGGTGGTAGAGGGGGGAGGGGGAAAAAAGAGGATGAGGGTGAGGGTGAGGGTGAGGAGCAGGAGGAGGAGGAGGAGGAGGAAGAGGAGGAGGTGGAAAGCGACTACAAACCCAACAGTCAAATGGCACCCGAGAGGACGAACGACAGCGACAATATGAACATGAACCTGCATGGCAGCCCCCAGCCAGAAGGCCGAATGGCGGGCCGCCAGCAGGACATGATAGCAGCTTCGACACGTCGGCGGCCGCCACGCCGAGAAGTGAAGCAGAGTACTGGCGGCCCGCAGCACCGAAGCAAAGCCCCCCAGCAGCAAAGAACGAGACGGCGCACCGCTCTGCACGGAGGGCACCCATGAAGACCTACGACGGCGACAACAAGGATACTGCGATGACGGGCAGCCCGCAGCCAGTAGGCCGAAGGGCGGGCTGCCAGAAAGACACGACAACTGCTACGACACGGCAACTAGCACCAGGCGAAGGAGAGAAGCAACGGTCTGGCGGCCCGCAGCCCATGAGCGGCGGAAGGGCGGGCTGTCAGACAGCGACTCCTCCAGCACCGAGGCCAAGCCCGCCAGCAGCAGACTACAAGATGGAGCACCGTGCTCCAGGGCAAGCGCCCCAAAGGTGCCGCCGCCTCGCGTGACAGGCGAGGCAGAGCTACCGACCAGCCTGGTCGGCAGAAGCTCACGACGCCAAGAGAAGACAAAGACCAGAGAAGGTTGAGCGCCCCTCAGCTTGCGAGCCGAAGGGAGGGGCGCTCTTCGCAAGGAAGACACGGAGGAGACGTTCAGCGCCCACAAGGAGGCGCTCGACTGATGGGCTTCGGCGCTGTCGCGCGCCGTGGAGCCCTTACTGAAAGGGTCCTGAAAAGAGGAGGAGGATAATAAGGAGGAGGAGGAGGTGGAGGAGGAAGAGGAGGAGGAGGAGCAGGAGGAGGAGCAGGAGCAGGAAGAGGAGGAGGAGGAGGAGGAGGAGGAGGAGGAGGCGGGAGGAGGAGAAGGAGGAGGAGGAGGAGGAGAAGGAGGAGGAGGAGGAGGAGGAGGGCGGGCGGGCGGGCGGGCGGGAGGGAGGAGATGGGAGGAGGGGGGGAGGCGCCTCCTCCTCCTCATCCTGTTCTTTTCCTTCTCCTGGCCCTCCTCCCCTCGCGCGGCCCGCATGGAGGCACGGGAACCACCTCGAGGAGGCCCAACTTTTCCTCGAGGCCGGACGGATGGCCCTCCACCTTGCCACCTTCACTGTCACACCGCCGCTGTCACCGCTCTGGCACATGGACAAAATATTCGAACCGTACGTGCTCGAGGGGGATTCTGATGATTCTAGCATGGGTGATGGTTTTGGGGTTCGAGCCTGTTTGTCCACTCGAGACCCCTCTACTGCCGCACCCTCAATATTGATTTGGGGGGTCTGGGGGAGCGTCTTGCGCCGCAGGGTTCGAATTTATCGTACATGTACTACGGTCCCTCCTGCCCCCCGCCTTCCCCTTCACCGTCGCGTCGCCGCCTCCACTTTGCACCCCGTCGCTGACGCCCCCGCTCACCTCCCTGACCCCCTCTTTGTCGCGCCGCCTTCACCCAGTTTTCTCACCGAGGCCGAAGAAAGGCTCTCACTGCTGCCTCCCGCCCAGATCCCCGGCGTCGTGCTTTTTCCCTGGCCGCGTTTCGCTAGAGGGTTCCAATTGAAGCGCATTCAAACGATTGCAGAAAAGCCCCACAGGGGCGATGGGGAGCCCGGGACCGCCTCCTGAGATCGTTTGGCCCGGCAACTGTTTCGCTCCAGACTTCCCCAGAATTTGCCCCAAACAATGCTTGCACTTAGGGTTTCTCGCTTCTCTTCTAACGAGCTGGGCCTGGTTGTCAGTCCAGCCAGCTTGTGGCCGCGAGTCGCCACCGTCCTTGGTCACGATTTTGATTGCGCGAGGCTCGCGCTTTGCATTGTTTTGCAGTGCTTTACAGATTATGATAGCACACACGGGAGCAAGGAGGGAGGAGCAGCAGGAGGGGGAGGAGGGGAAGAAGGAGGAGGAGGCGGATGATAAGGCTTTTATTACCTAACAGCGAAGACTGATAGGTTTCTAGTGGGGTCAAAAGAGAGCAGCAGATGACTCCACAGGGGGGTCTGGGCGGGTGCCGGACAGGGTGCCGCAGAAGTCGTTTTAAGCCAACAGTCACACACTTCGTGCTCTTCGACCTCCCAGAACTCCATTCCCGGGCCACATTCTGAATGCCCGGAGCCAACTGTAGGCCACTTCGTGCTCTTCGACTTCCCAGAACTCCATTCCCGGGCCACATTTTGAATGCCCGGAGCCAACTGTAGGCCACTTCGTGGTCTTCGAGTCCCCAGAACTCCATTCCCGGGCCACATTTTGAATGCCCGGAGCCAACTGTAGGCCACTTCGTGCTCTTCGAGTTCCCAGAACTCCATTCCCGGGCCACATTTTGAATGCCCGGAGCCAACTGTAGGCCACTTCGTGCTCTTCAAGTTCCCAGAACTCCATTCCTGGGCATGATTTTGAATGCCCGGAGCCAACTGTAGGCCACCTCGTGTTCGTCTAGTTCCCAGAACTTTATTCCTGGGCCACATTTTGAATGCTGAGGCAGGCTGATGCTGCGGCCGAGGCAGGCTGAGGCTGAGGCAGGCTGAGGCTGAGGCCGAGGCTGAAGGCAGACTGAGGTGAGGCTGAAGCAGACTGAGGCTGAGGCTGAGGCAGGCTGAGGCTGAGGCTGAGGCAGGCTGATGCTGAGGCAGGCTGAGGCTGAGGCTGAGGCTGATGCAGGCTGAGGCTGAGGCAGGCTGAGGCTGAGGCCGAGGCTGAAGGCAGACTGAGGCTGAGGCTGAAGCAGGCTGAGGCTGAGGCTGAGGCAGGCTGAGGCTGAGGCAGGCTGAGGCTGAGGCTGAGGCAGGCTGAGGCTGAGGCTGTGACTGCGACTGCCGTTGCCACTGCGACTGTCATCGCGAATGCGACTACGACTGCGAGAACAGCAGAATTCTACAACTGGATTCTCATCTGAATCTTAAGGGGAATGCTTCCAGATATGCTCCTACACATCGCTGTTAGGTTGCTTTGCCGGGATAATATTTTTATCTATTAAGTCATTCACTCATCTTCTCACATATTTCCCAAACAATGCTTGTCCCTAGGGGTTCTTACTTCGCTTCTCAAGAAGTGGCCCGCTGGCTGCACTGGCGGCCTCGTTCACATCCGTCGCCGACCAATTTTCTCCAACAGGAAACCCGTTTGCTGGCCTGGCGGCCCCGTTATCGTCCGTTGTCACCGCCCCGCTGCACCCCCCTCCCCCGTTGCACTGCAATCGCATTACATTGCACTGCAATCGCATTGCGATGCAATCGCATTGAACTGCAAAAGTGCATTGCGTTGCGATCGCATGGCTTCGCATTGCGCTGCGTCGCATTGCATGGCTTTGCGTTGCGTTGTACTGCGTGGCATTGCTTGGCATTGCCTTGCTTTGCAGTGCTTTCCATTGCTTTGCGCTTCGCCTCGCTTTGCGCTGCATGCTGCTGCGCCGATCCGAAAGATTCCTCAATTTTGCCACGGCGCATCTTGTCGCCATCGAGACCCGCACGAGATCGAAGTTGGCCAGCGGGCTCCGCTCGGGGAGCGAGGGTGGAAAGGCGGCGGGATTCTCATAGGCCGACCACGGCATGGTTATGGAACCAGCAAGGGTTCTGCGAACAGGAGCAAAGTTCTTAGAATACAAAGCCGATGTGCTAACACAGGTGAGTCCCAACCAGAAATGGGCTAAGAACGTTTCGTGCAAACCACCAGAGGTTATTCGAACATTCCTTTGTGGGCCCAGAGGCAAGCCGATGTGGTCCCTACTTCGACGCCTCGACGGAGCCGACTGGCCGCGGCGCCGGGCCGCCGGGCCGCCGGGCCGCCGGGCCGCCGCTCGGCCTGCGCCGGCGCTGAGCGGCTCCGGGCGCAGGACTGCCGCCCCCTCGGCAACAGCGCGCGCGCGGGCTCGCGCTCGAATGTATATATATATATATATATATATATATCTATATATATAGATGTGTATATCTATATGTATATATATATACACATATCTATATCTATATCTATATATATATATAGGTATGTATATATATATATATATGTATATGTATGTACATATACATATATTCCTATTCTTCTATTCTGGACCCCCCCCCCAGGAACGCCCCGGGCGCCCTTTTGGACGTCTCGGCGGCCCTTGCCGGGCCTTGCGAGCAGACTCAAGGCGATCAGAGGGGTCATCGGAGAGGCGCAAGAGAGACTCAAGACAGCACAAGAGCGCTCCAAGAGAGACCTCGATGGTCTGAAGACGGCTCAAGAGGCCCCCAAGACGCCGCAAGAGGCCGTTAAGACAGCGTCGAAGAAACAAACATCGCCGCACTCCCTCAGGAACATGTGTACTTTGAGCATATTGCTTCTTGGGTCTTCGCAGCGTTCAAGACGGCCCGATGGGCCCCCGACATCGCCCCAAGAGGCCCCCCAGAGGATTTGAAGATGGCCCAAGGAAAACTGCCCCAGAGAGCCCCGAGACTGCCCACAAGAAGCCCAAAATGCCCCCAGAAGGCTCTCAAGAGAGACCCACGAAAGCCATGGGAGACACCCGAGAAGGCCATTGGAGGCCCCCCAGAGGGCCCTCGATGGCTTCAGAAGACCTCTGGACGGCCCCAACTCCCCAAGACGGCCCCAGGACGGCCCAACAGGGCCCCAGGACGGTCCAAAAAAGCAGACAAAACGCCCAGACGTCGTTCTCCTACGAAGTACATCGAGCTGACCCGACGATCTTGGTTCCACGCTTGAGGCGCGAGGTTTAAATTCCTCGATCGAGAAAACAAGCAATTGATCTAGAATGATCTAGATTCGAACTTCGACGATTGAAAATTTCCAGAATGCCTGGAACCCTCCAGGCATTCCGGAAGCGAATAACAATATATTGTTCGGTGCTACTGCGACTTCTTCGGTGTGTCATGGGAGCGCTCTTTACTTCCTCAAAGGATAGACTCAACCATCGGAGGAAGCGGAAGAGGAGGAAAGGAGGAAGGGATGGGTAGGGATAAACCTTGGTGGTGGCAGATGAAAAGCCAGAGGAAACTTGTCTCCTTACCTTTTCCCATGGGGAGAGGTGCTAAAGCGAACGATGATTTATTCCTTTGCCGGGGAAGCGTCCAGAACAAGGCGCATGGCGCGAAGCGCCAATGTAGTTTTGTGTATCTATGTATAGATATACGCACAAGATTATAAGGCTCGTTGCGCTTCGCCTTCTAATCTTGATCCTTTCACCTACGATGTTTATGGCCGCTGCGGTAAACATGCGGATGTAGATGCAATGTTGCTACTGCCCACCCCTTAACCTGACGCTGGGAAAGCCAAGGTGACGCAGCCACCACTGGCAACGCACCTGGCCCGCGTGGGCCAAACTTGACGCCAGGCACGGCAATCGCCCAGCACGAGCGGGAGGCATATGCGGCCGTCAATTGTCTCGTGCGGGAGGTCACGATTGCAGTAGGCGGATGTGGCCAAGGCTCAGGCGAGAGTGCCACTCCTACTTCGGGAGACGGTTGGCGCTGGGGCGGTAGCAGCGAATCCGGGCAGTGAGGTGGCTGGCGTTCAGGCGAAGGCACCATTCTCCGATGAGATTTGTGGGAATTGTGCGCACGGAGAAGCCAAATCCGTCTT
This sequence comes from Prorocentrum cordatum, assembly GCA_963575745.1. NCBI lineage: Eukaryota > Dinophyceae > Prorocentrales > Prorocentraceae > Prorocentrum > Prorocentrum cordatum. The sequence continues at coordinate 237,163 of CAUYUJ010012381.1, read as the reverse complement.
GTCTGGATGGGCTCGCCCGTTCGGACAGTCGCCCAGGCAAATCGCCGATGCGTTTTTTCTGGACGGGCCAGTGGATAGGCATGTAGTACTCCGCACTTTCGGAGAAGAGTGAGGGCGGGCGGGCTGGCGCGGGGCGCGACGCTCGGGACCCAGCCGCTTCGCGACCCCCCCCGACCCATCGGTCCTGAGAACCATTAGCCCGCGACTTATCCGCGCTGCGACCCATCGGCGCCGCAACCCAATGGCGACCGATGATGATGATGATGATGATGAGGAGGAGGAGGAGGAGGAGGAGGAGGAGGAGGAGGAGGAGGAGGAGGAGGAGGAGGAGGAGGAGGAGGAGGGAGTGAGACGCGCGGCGTTGCGGATTCTGATCGAGGACCCAACTCACAGGAGGGTTGGGAACAATAATTGCGTTGAAGCAATTTTTGTGCCTCTTGGGGGCCTCCCGGGGGCTTCTTGGGGGCCTCTTGGGGCGTCTTGGGGTCTCTTGGATCCTCTCTTGGGGCCTCCTGGGGGCCTCTTTGGGCCGAAGGCTCGAAATTTGACGGTGGCTTTCCATGTCCGGGACTCCTCTTGGGCCTGTCCTGGGCCTCTCTTGGGCCGTCTTGGGAGCCTCTTGGGCCGTCTTGGGCCTCTTTTGTGCCGTCTTGGAGCTTGGGGGCTTCTTGGGCCGTCTTGGGTGCTTCTGAAGCTGTTTCTGACGCTGTGAAAGCCCAAGAGATCAATATGCCAAAGGTATATGTTTATGTTTTCCTGAAGAAATGAAGCGACTTTTGCCCATTTCGGCCTTCTTGAAAGGCCTCGTGGAGGTCTCCTGGGGCGTCTGGGAGGCCTCTTGGGCTTTCTTGATGCCTCTTGGGGTGTCTTGGGGGCGACCTTTGGCGTGTTGGAGCGACATCTGGGCGTCTCCGGTCTCTCTTGGGGGCCTTTTGGGGCTTTCCTGGAAGCCCTCGGGGGCTTTCCTTGAAGCTTCGGGGCTACTCCCTCGGGGGGGACGCTGGCGACCCGTTTTTTTTTTTTTTTTTTTTTTTTTTTGGGGGGGGGGGGGGGGGGGTATTTCATCACAGACAGAAGGAACACATACATACATACATACATACATACATACATACATACATATATACATATATACATATATACATACGCAAGAGAGAGAGAGAGAGAGAGAGAGAGAGAAAAACGAGAGAGAGAGAGAGAGAGAAAGAGAGAGATAGAGAGAAAGAGAAACACAACAAAAGTTGGCGGCGAGCGAGGGGGGGAAGTGAGAAGGAGAAGGCCTTCTCAGAAGGCGGCGGGACTTCTCAGAAACCCTCGCGCCTTCTGAGAAGCTTTTCTGTCTTCCGGGAAGGCTTAGAGAAAACATCTCAGAGGGCAGGGGGACTTCCGAACCTTCTGTGGAGGCCCGCCCCTTCTCTTTTCCCCCGGGCTCGTCGCCGAGAGAGAGAGAGAGAGAGAGAGAGAGAGAGAGCGAGAGCCTGGGTACTGTCGGACCTAGGACAGAAGAATGTCCTTCAAAAACATGAGACCCTCCACCGGCCAAAACACCCCAAACCATAAGATCGCTTGAAGGTGCCCTCCCCAGGATGCACAAAGCCATCCAACGCATGCGAAGAACATTAGCGCACCCTCCCCGAACCGACCTCGATCTTATACCTTGGTCCGGCCGTAAGTCTTAGCGCCGCGCACATTCGCTTAACACAAATTGCAAGAGTTTCGCGGATTGAGGGCGGGTCGTTTCAAAATGTGGCTCTCGCCTAAGCGCCGCGGACATTCGTTTTGAACATTTACAAGAGTTTCACGGATTGAGGGCGGGCCGTTTTCAAAATGTGGCTCTTGCCTCAGCGCCGCGTACATTCGTTTTCAAACTTTGCAAGAGTTTCACGGATTCCCCTGATCAGCGTACCAGAAATAGTGTTTTGGCAGGATTCAGGATTACGCGGGTGCAGCAGCTCTGTTGATTCGCGGTGCTGAAGTCAAAAAGATAATGCTCTGGCACGATTCTGGTCGTCAGGACGCAGCAGTCAGGTTGATACGTGGCGTTGAAATCCCGAGAACAATGTTTTGGCATGCGTCATGATCTTTAAACGGTTGTCTTCCAACGAAGCAGTTCCCTCAATGGAAATGAACCGTCGTAGGGGCCTCTGAAGAGGGAGCTTGGAGGGAGGGTGAATTCCAGCATCGTTGATGACTCTTGGGTTTACACTGGTCCTCCTCCTCCTCCTCCTCCTCCTCCTCCTCCTCCTCCTCCTCCTCCTCCTCCTCTCTGGTCCGGGGCTCCACGCGCAGGGCCCCAGCGAACTCCGCGGCGGTGGCCCCCCTTTTCATTGGCCACGTGCCCCCCAGGCCGGCGCGCTCCCGTGGAGCTTGGCGGGCCAAGGCGACGGCGCAGCAGGAGCTCTCCCCACCGCTCGCCGGCGCCCGCCCCAGGGCGCCTCGAGAGCTTGCGCCCCCCCCCCCCCGGGGTGCGGCACGTCGTGGCGTCCACTTCCCAGCCGCCCCCGGGGCGGGCGCCCGCGATGGCTCAAGGCACCGCCTCGGGCCGCTCTCCGCGCGCTCCAGCTTGGATGCGCGCGCGGGGGGCTCCTCAGGGGCCCATGCGGCGCACGGGCAGCTGCTGCTGGGACGCCCGAAAGGGCTACGGAGAACGTGGGCACGGTGCCCCAGCAGCTCGTGCCGTCCGCAGCCGATAGCGCCCGCTGTTGGGCAGGCGGCCATCTGCCTCAGATGGACGACGTCCGAAACGACGCCGTCAGCGAATCATGTTCCAAACGGGCAGGAACTGCTGCCAGTCGTCGTGCCCATTCTCTCCGTACAATCGGACCTAGGCCAGAAGAACATCCTTCAAGGACATGAGACCCTCCGCCGGCCAAAACAACCCACCCCCTAGGATCACTCGAGGGTGCCCTCCCCCAGGATGCACGAGAAGATCCGACAAACACGAAGAGCACCAGGGTACCCTACCCGAGCCGACCTCGATCTTATACCTCGGTCCGACTGTACCCACTTCGGGTGTTGCTATAAGTGCTCCTGACCCGTGCCCCCAATATTCGCGGGGTGGCCCAGACGACCTCCAGAGCACCCCTCACGAGCCCAGAAAGCCCCAGGGACTCCAAAGCGGAGCGAAAAGCTGGGGGGGGCACCTTGGGCCAGGGGCACTTCTGGCAACACCCGACCACTCTCTCCGTAACCCCTCTCGATCGTACCGATGCTGGTGTTGCCACCGGAGCAGCGCCGTCCCGCGGGTGGACGGCCCAAGCGGCGACGCGCCGCCGCCGGGAGCCAGCGTCGGGTGGCTCGTGCCCAGCAGCGTCGCCGTGGCGGAGGGGCCCAGACGCCCAGCCGTCTCGGACGGGGGCCCCTCTTCGGCGGTGGGCGAGGGGGGGAAGTGAGGAGGAGAGGGCCTTCCCACGCTTCGAGCCGTCGCTCCCGTGGCAAGCCCGAGTGAGAAGGCCTTCTCAGAAGGCGGCGGGACTTCTCAGGAGGAGTCCAGCCTTCTGAGGCGTTCTCTGCGCCCTCGGGGAAGGCTTACAGAAAACTTCTCAGGAGGCCCTTGGGGGACCTCCGAGCCTTCCGAGAAGGCCCATCCCTTCTCACTTCCCCCTGGGCGCGCCGCCGACCCCTGGCAGCACGCCCTTTTCCTCTCTTCCCTCCACGGCGTTGCCCCGTGCCCAGGCGATGCTTAGGCGCACCAACACCTCGGTGCTGTGAGGCGCGTCGCCATGAACGCACAACTTGTGCAGGGCTACCCCGCGTCAAGGGCTCTGATTGACGGCAGCCTGGACAGCAGGGTGGCTCCTTCAGTGAAAGCTGCCAAGGGCACTCCACGTGCGCACGGTACAGCATTCCGAGTGCACCCCTAACGGGGTATCCATTCGACGTCCAAACGCAGCCGAATGAATCCAGCGAGACGCACGCCGATTGGCGAAACCGACCGGGGACTGCACGGGGTAAGATCGAATGCCAATGTCGAGTGCACAGGTGCAGATTTCTTGAGTCGACTTGTCTGGGTGCGCCGAGGCTCTTGCGCTTGCTTGGCCTCTGGGGGGCCATCGACAAAACCAGCTCGGGATGGAAACGCTGCCCTGGCGAACCTGTCGCCGTCTCTGGGCTCCATGGTCGTCAACAAGAACAGCTCGGGACGAGAACGCGGCCCTGGGGAGCACGCTTCGGGGCCTCCAGAGATCCAATACGGAACAGGCCAAACCGACGTCTTGATTTTGACCCCCCCCCAATCCGCCACAGACGTCCCGACCCCCTCTCCCCAAGGCCCGCTTTCCCCCCCGAGCCGATTTTTGTTGACGGCCCCCTTGGGGCCGAGGACGACTCACCAAACCCCCGCCCCGATCTTCGCCGAAACTCGGCGGCGAGCCCGGGGGGGACGTGAGCAGGGGCGGGCCTTCCTGACCGGGGGGGACAAACGGGGGGATATAGCACAGGGTGTGGTGGAGAATCAGCTCACGCAGCTGATTTTCCCAGCGCCTCCCAGCGCCGGGAGGCGCCCAATATCGAGGAATGGGCCCGGCGGTGGGGCCGAAACCAGCTGCATGCAGCAGATTTCGTCCCCCCCCCTTCCCTATCCCCCCCTTGCGTTCGGCCCGATCCTAGGAGGCTCGGAAGTCCCCTGGCCTTCTGACAAGTTTCCTCATCCGTTTCCGCAGGGACAGACAACCTCTCAGAGGGCCGAAGGGCTTCTGAGAAGTCCCGCCGCCTCGTGGGAAGGCCTTCTTCTTCTTCTTCTTCTTCTTCTTCTCACTTCCACCCCCCAGGCGCGCCGCCGAGTTCAGTTTTCAGGTCATAGCTCGGGTCTCCGTCGACCGTTCGGCACGATCCGGGCATACCCGAAACGCTCTCGGCGAGGCGCAGCCGCTGGAACGCATCCCGAGGGCGGAGAACCGCCCAGAAACTGCCAAGACGCCCGGAAACCTGGAACACCTCGAGCCCGAAAAGCGGCCTGGCTCGCCGCCGACGGTCTTCGCCGAGACGCTGGACGTCTGGGGAGAGGGCGGCTCCAGCGGGCCTCTGCAGCAAGCTCGGCGCTGGCTGCACCGGCGCCGCCGCCTCCGGCGCCCGCGCGCCGCCGAGGGCGCTCCGGAGCGGCACCGGCGAGCCGCCGCGCGGGGCGCGGTGCGTCCCGGCGGGGGCCTGGTGCTGCCAGGCCGCGGGGGCGGGCCGCGCGAGCAGCTGCCCCTGTGAGTTTCGTTTCTCCTTCCTCCTTCCGCCTTCCTCCTTCCTTCCTCCCTCCTCCTCCTTCCTTCCTCCTTCCTCCTCCTTCCTCCTTCCTCCTTCCTCCTTCCTTCCTCCCTCCTCCTCCTTCCTTCCTCCTCCTCCTCCTCTTCGTGCCTGGCCCTTCCCCCCTCGGCGCCGGGACGCACTGGGCTCGAGGGCGGGCACCGGGGCAGGGAGGCGGGCGGCGGACACCGTGGAGGCCCTATCCCCAGCGGCGCGGCTTGGGCCCCACTGCGAGGCGGGGATTTGTCCATACCCACCGCCTGGGAACCGACGTCCTGGTGCCCCAGCGGGCGGCGGATATGGATATCATTCGGCCCCTGAGGGCCCGAACATGTCCATATCCACCACCTGCCGAGGCTCCGAAAACTGATCCTCCAGGCGGTGGTCATGTATAAATTCCCGCCTCGGACCCACTGGCCGATTTACCCTCCGAGATGGGTATATCTAGGGACCGTTCCCTTCGGGTTTCGACGAGTGGTGTATCCCCAACTGGGGGGGGTGATGCGGTGGGGGTCTCGAAGGGGATGGGGATGGGGATGGGGGTCGGTTAAACGGTACTTACTGACCCTGGGGGCGGCTTGAACTCGGCGGCGAGCCCATGAACGGACGCGAGCGACGAAAAGGAACGGGTCTTACGCGAGAGGGTACAGCGATCTTACGCCGCGGCCTGCGCGGGCTGCTAGCGCGGCACGCTGCGCTGGAAGCGAGGGCGCTTACGCGCGACCTTACGCGGGCAACTTACGCGCCAATGTCGGTGAAAGCGACCCTGTTTTTCTGCGTCGCTCAAATCAGAAGGGGCGGGCCTTCTCAGAAGGCTCGGAAACCTCCCGCCTTCTGAAACATTTTCCACGCCCTCCCCGAAGCACAACAAATCTCTCGGAAGGCGCGAGGGCTTCCGAGAAGTCCCGCCGCCTTCTGCGAAGGCCTCCTCCTTCTCACTCCCCCCCCTTCGCCCGCCGCCGATCACCGGGTGCAGCCATCGTGCTGCCAAGAGGAGCGAATGAGCTCGTCTGGCCACGGCAAAATTTCGTCCACGAACAAATTTCGTCGACCCGGATCTCAGGACCGGCCCGGGAGCCAGAGCCTCTCCCGAACCCAAGAAGGCCACTCCTTCAGCGTAGTGGGTGTACGGCAAATTCGTGTCTTAACGACCTGCGTATTGGCTTCTGACACCGCGGCTTTGTGGTTGCGCAGATCACTCGATGTCTGGTAACTCAGGTATGCTGGTGGCGTTCAACCTTGAACCCTGCGCGGAGATAGCCGCCGCGTCGATCAGGCGATGGGGGCCGTCCGCGCGATCAGCTGCCCCTGGTAGAGGGCAGAACAGTCGCCCTCATAAGAAGCACCCCTGCGAGCGACGCTCTTTAGTAGATGCGTCTGGAGAAAGAACCGACCATGTCAAGGCTGCTCAACAAACACCCAGGGCTGTTTCATCAACGCCAATAACGGAGGGTGTATATTCTTTTTAGCCCCCGGGGCAATTTCAACTCGCCATGAAGCAATTAGGTTCTGAAGGAAATGGGCCCTGATTCGTTTCGTTGTTGTTGGGCATTCGGGGCTATCTTCAGACCCCAGGGTTGTCGAACACGACTCAGGATAAATGACAAGCTGGTCTAGGACCCGTTCCCCTGACTCAGTGCCGTCATGCCACCTCAACGAGCACTTGTCGAGACGCCATTCCGCCCATAGAACTCTCGTCGCTACTTATTTCGGCGGTCTCGGGGGTCTGTGGGGGCCAGTGGCACATAGAGAACAATCTGTTGTTTTGACGGCTATGATTCGAGGGAGGCGTCGGACTGCATTCTGGATGCCATCAGAACCAGAAATCCATTCGACATTCGTGCGAGGGCCCACCATGGAAGGCGCGGGAAACAAATAGGACACACACAATCAGTACTTTGACGCAACCGATCAGAATCAAAAGTGGAGACAAAGATCAGATCGGAATGGATGGAGACCCATCGAGAATGTATCGGCAGTGCCACATAATCATTGCAGACAGTATGATTTAGAACTACTCCCCTTTTCCAGAACAACAAAGACGAAACTGCGCCAAACTGTGAACATCTTAATGATGTGACCAGGCGACTTACATTGTCCCTGGGTGTGTGGCTGAAGTGGGGCTCCGAGGTGCCGAATCCCGAAATCAGAAACACATTTATTGGCAGTGTCCGTGCGTTTCTCTATGGATACGTGCCGATCGACACTGGCACTCTGTGTTTTAGCCAATAGTGGTCAACCACCGCTTCTGATGACACATAGTTGTCCATCTGCGGGAAAGCGTAGCCGTCCTTTTAATATTGGAAAGTGTGTGCCACGTTTTACAATAAACGTAATATCAAATGTGGCAACTGCAAATCAAAGTATGGGAAGACGTGCTGGTGGCGCTTGAGTGGAATTTGACTTTGGGTAGTTTGTAGTTTTTAGGCTCACCTGCACCTCGTAATACGTAGTAAAGCAGAAGAAGTAGTAGTAGTAGTAGTAGCAGCAGCAGCAGCAGCAGCAGTAGTAGTAGTAGTAGTAGTAGTAGTAGTAGTAGTAGTAGCAGTAGTAGTAGTAGTAGTAGTAGTAGTAGTAGTGGTAGTAGTAGTAGTAGTAGTAGTAGTAGTAGTAGTAGTAATAATAGTAGTAGTAGTAGTAGTAGTAGTAGTAGTAGTAGTAGTTATACTAGTAGTAGTTATAGTGGAAGTAGTAGTAGTAGTAGAGTAGTAGTAGTAGTAGTAGTCGTAGTAGTAGTAGTAGTAGTAGTAGTAGTAGTAGTAGTAGTCGTAGTCGTAGTCGTAGTAGTAGTAGTAGTAGTAGTAGTAGTATAGTAGTAGTAGTAGTCGTAGTAGTAGTAGTAGTAGTCGTAGTAGTAGTAGTAGTCGTAGCAGTAGTAGTAGTAGTAGTAGTAGTAGTAGTAGTAGTAGTAGTAGTAGTAGTAGTAGTGGTGGTGGTAGTAGTAGTAGTAGTAGTAGTAGTAGTAGTAGTAGTAGTAGTAGTAGTAGTAATAGTAGCAGTCGTAGTGGTAGAAGTAGTAGTAGTCGTCGTAGTAGTAGTAGTAGTAGTAGTAGTAGTAGTAGTGTCAGTAGCAGTAGCAGTAGCAGTAGTAGTAGTAGTAGTAGTAGTAGTAGTAGTAGTAGTAGTCGCAGTAGCAGTCACAGTCGCAGTAGTAGTAGTAGTAGTAGTAGTAGTAGTAGTAGTAGTAGTAGTAGTAGTAGTAGGAGTAGTAGGAGTAGGAGTAGTGGTAGTAGTAGTCGTCGTCTTTGTAGCCGTAGTAGTCGTGGTAGTCGTAGTAGTCGTAGTAGTAGTAGTAGTAGTAGTAGTAGTAGTAGTAGTAGTAGCAGTAGTAGTAGTAGTAGTAGTAGTAGTAGTAGAAGTAGTAGTAGTAGTAGTAGTAGTAGTAGTAGTAGTCGTAGTAGTAGTAGTAGTAGTAGTAGTCGTAGTAGTAGTAGTAGCAGCAGCAGCAGCAGCAGCGGTCGTCTTCTTCGTAGCCGTCGAAGCACTCGACGTACTGATAATGTAGATTTGACTCGTACTCATCGCAGCAACGACATGCCTGCGTGATGAGTGAATAAGATCTACTCACAACGGTGATTAACCGACTCTGTTCGTAATCGATGCCCGACCTTCCTACCTGACACACTCGTTCTCGGTAGTCGAGAGCAAATATTACCAACTCTTCTGTTCTTGGGTACGCGTCCCAGCTATATTACTCTGTACTCGTCATTGTATTTGCACTCGATACTCGTGATCAGTACTTGTACTCAGTGGGGGCACTCAGTAGGAGTGGCAGCGATATCAGCAACAATACAGGCAGTTGTGCTATGGCGCATGAGAAGTAGCAGAAGAAGCAGGGGGAAGCGATCACACTCCATCCGCCACCGCCAAAACCCCGACGGAAAACTGTACAGAGGGGGTGACAGTGTCACCCGGAGACCCGAAGGGGGAAATGTGCGGGGTCATTCTGTCAGACCTCCTTAGTAGGAGAAGACAAAACGCCATAAACATAAACTCTTGGCGCTCCGCGCAGATTTCTTGGATCTGCACTGGACCCCCCTTCCTGGCGCGCGGAGCGCGCCAGGGGCGGCGCCAGAGGCGCCGCCGGGGGGCCCAGCGCAGATCCAAGAAATCCGCGCGGAGTGCCACAAGTTTATGTTTATGGCGTTTCTTTTCCTTTGACTTATGCGACCCACCTGCGCGTAAGACCCAGTGGGGACGCGCTGCGACCAAGGCAGCGCCACGGGCTGGCAGGCCACAGCCTTCTGCTGCGCGGCGGGCTGCGGCTTGCTCCCCCCCTGCAGCCCCAGGGGCGCGCTCCGAGAGCGGACGACGCCGATGCCAGCGCCTGAAGGCTGCTGGGCAGTGCGCGAGCGGGCGGCGGCCGCCTCGTCGGACGCGACTGCCACCTCGAAGTCCTGGCCCAACATCCGCACCTCCGCCGTCGTGGCCGCTGCCGCGCACGGCGTCGCCGCGGATGCCGGCGTCGCCTGGCTCGGAGTCAGCGTCTTCGTGGACGCGGGCGAGCCAGAGGGGCCCGCTGCGCTCGTGCCCCCCGGCGCGCGCTCAGACTCGGCAGCCTGCCCAGCGAGCTGTCGCGGGGAAGACGGCGCGACGGCGACCTCTGCGGGGGCTGCCGCAGCCGGTGCGCCAGGCGGCAGCTCGCCAGCCTCAGCGGGCGACTGCTGCACGGGCGACGGAGGCCGCCTCGTGGGCGAGCACCCGCTGGACGACGCCAGGTCGACCTCCAGCGCTGTGGCCTGCTGCGGCTGGTCCGCGGCAGGCGTTGTGGCGTCCTCGGCGCCCGCTCTCTGGCCTCGCTTGGTGGCCAGAAGGTGCTCCAGAGCCTGCAGGCGGAGCCCGAGCACGGCAAAATCGGTTTTGTCCTCCCCGCCGCCGGAGACGCACTCCTTCAGATCCCGGAGCCGGGACCCGATGTCCACCAGGCAGTGTGAGAGCTCGCCCACGGTGGCCGCGAGCTCCTCGAGGCGCGACCCCTGCTCCTGCACCTTGGACCCGCACGCGTCCAGCTTCTCGCCGTGGTCGAGCAGAGCGCGCATCTGCGACATCTGCGTCTCGCGGAGCTCTTGGCACACGCCCGACAAGCAGCTCTGCATGGCCTCCTCGTCGGTGCCGCGCCGCCTGTCCAGCTCGGCCCGCAGGTCCGCGAGGGACGCTTCGCAGCCCACCGTCTGCAGACGGCAGCCCTCCATCTGCACCTGCAGCGTCGACAGCCCCGCCTGGCTCTCGGCGCCCTGCAGCTGCAGGTCGCCGCGGATGGCCTCGAACGCCTCCCTCACCTCTGCGGCCAGCCCCTGCGCAAGCCCCTCCCCGGCAGCCTGGGGCGCCAGGGCCTCCTGCACCTGCTGCCGCACCTATAGAGTGAGGAAACAACCGCACGAGCAGAAGCTGTCCGAGTTTTATGTGGACCTCCCGGATCTGCGCTGGACCCCCCCCCTCTGGCGTCGCGGAGCGCGCCATGGGCGGCGCGGGAGGCGCCGCCAGGGGGCCCAGCGCCGATCCAAGAAGTCAGCGCGAAAAACCGAAAGTGTACGGCCGGGAGCTTTTGCTCAGCGTGTCGCGGCGGCGGCCCCAGCAGCAAGCTGTGCCGCGCAAGCGGACTGCGTTTCGCTCCGCTCCGCGGGGCGGGAGGCTGGGGAAAAGGCTCGGGACTCTGATGCCTGGGGACTGAGCCGGGGATAGCGTGCCGCGCCGCAGCGCGGTGGCCCAAAGCTGGCGGGGCGACGCGCTGAGCCCAGGTTCCCGACCGCGTGCTTAGGTTGGGCATGTCCCCCTACAGGCAGATTTTGGACGACAGATTAACGATAGTCAAAAAATGCCCCCGCATGGTCAAAAATAATAGGAAAATCGTCCCTAGACGACTTTTGGACTATTTCTGATTTTTTCCTCCTGTAGAAGGACGTGCCCGACTTGACCGTATGCTTATGGCGCTTCTCCCCCCTCGAGCACCGTTGCCAGCTCCTCGGCCAGCCGCCTGTCGACCTGCAGCTCCACCAGGGCGCTGAGGCGCTCGTCGTCGCCCGGCGCCCTCCGCGGCGCCTCGCCCTCCTCGGCGGGCCGCTCGGCCTCGGGCGACTCCAGGCCCGCGGCGCCCGCGTCCGAGCGGGCGCAGAGCCGCTCGACCTTCTCCTGGCTCGGCTCCCCCGATGCGCAGCCCGCAGCCCGCAGCGCGCTTCGGCGGCGGGCGGGGGGGGGGGAAGTGGGCAGGAGGAGGCCTTCTCAGGAGGCGGCGGGACTTCTTAGAAGCCCTCGCGCCTCCTGAGAGGCCTTCCGCGTCTTCGGGGGAGGCTCGGGAGACTCCTCAGCAGGCCGGGGGGCTTCCGAGTCTTCTGCGAAGGCCCGCCCTGTCCTCACTGTCCCCCCCCCGGGGGCGCGCCGCCGAGCGTCGACACGGAGCTCAACACGCGCAGACTGCGAGCGCAGGTCTGGCGCGGCACGTGCGTCAAGACGTGGGCCAACGCGCGCGTGAGACGCGCTGGCGGCGGCGCGTGCTGAGTTTCAAGACGTGCGCATCCGGGAAGCCAAGTCTCCTGGAGGGCCAGGATGCTCTCCTTCTGGATCACGCTCGCGTAGGTGGCCAGCTCGCTGATCCTGCTCTCCTGTTCTGTTGCTCCCATCGTACTTACGGACCACATCCCAGAACAAAAATTCCGAGCACCCAGAAAAGGATGGAAACGGTGTCGAACGAGTATCGCCTCCCAGGGCCCGACACGTGAATAAACCATCAAGTCTCGGTACTTCCTCGATGCTCGAAATTCCTCCTGGCAGTCGAGGCTGAACTGGGTTGGAGCACCATACAGTCGGGCCACTGAAACAATGAACGCTAAATAAGGAACGAAGCCCCTCTGGGGCTTCAAAAAAGCCTGGGTGCACGAGAAGGGCTAGAGGAACAACCGCGGAAGGACGTAAGGAATATCGAGCCCCCTCCGAATCCAAACTGTTCCTCATTTCAGCGTCTTGGCTGTAGCTCTCCTGCTTCTTGAGCCGCCGGCGCAGCTCGGCCACCTCGTCCGCCAGCAGCTGATCGGCGCGCGGGGCCGGGCCACGGGGCTCATGGCTTCGGGGGCTGCCACGGGTGCCCCCTGGCCCCGAGGGACAGCAGGTGGACACTGTGTTCCAACCCCTTCACTCGAGGGAAGTTCCAAATCCCCCCCCCGCCCCCGACGTCGATGTTGATCTCTGTAAAGGCGGTGCTTTTTGGGGGTCCGAATATCCCTGCCCACTCACGCCCCCCCGTCGTCACGCCATCGATATCAATGTCGGGGCGTCTGGGGGGCAGCTTGGGCCGCAGGGTTCGAAGACAATGTCCATGTACGGGAGCACAGACAAGAAACAGGCCACAAGCACGATGGTGTAGCGACCTCGCGTCTGTTGCATGCGGCTTGCGCGGGCCGCGGGCGCGGCACGAGCAATTGGAAACAGAGGCGCTTACGCGCATCGTCGTCTCACTCGGGCAACTCGCGCGCGAATGTCCGCGCCATCGACCACGTTTTTTCCTGCGCTGCTCGGGTGCCCCCAGCTCTTCGTGCTGTCTTGGAGACCAGGGGTCCCTCTGGGCCCAGGCGACCCCAGAATCGAGTCGATGAGTCGGATCGGCGATCGAAATGGATCGGATCGGCGGAAATCGGCAGCCGAGTCGGGAAAAGCCGAATCGGCGGAAATCGGGAGGCTAGTATACCCCCAAAGAGAAATCGGAGCCCAAAGCGGAATCCCAAATCGAATCGAAATCGAAAGCCATCGAAAGCGAATCGAATCGAATCGGAGGAATCGAAACGAGCTCCGTGGGCCTCGCGAGGGGGGTGCTTTATGGAAGGCCCCTCGGAAGCCCCCAGAGGAACCCCTGGGGGCACCTCGGGCCAGGGCCGCACTCTGGCAGGGCCCGGATCGTCCTCGCCCTCCTCCTCGGCCACGGTGGGGAGCCCCGCGTGCTCGGCAGGCATGCCGCGGTCTGCTAGTGGGGGGTGGGGATCGGGGCTTCCAAGAGGGGGGGTCCAAGAAGGGGGTTCGCACATCATGGTCGGACGCACGTGCGCGGACGAGGGAGGGAGCAGGAGACACCTTCAAATGATAATAAAACTACTCATATTGCTAAGGATAATAACAATACGACGACGACTACGACGACGACTACTACGACTACTACGACAACTGCGAAAACGACGACGACGACGCGAACGACGACGACGACGACGACGACGACGACGACGACGACTACTGCTACTACAACAACAACAACTACTACTACTACGACTACAACTACTACTACTACTACTACTACTACTACGTCTGCTACTACTACTACTACTGCTACTACTACTACTACTACTAATACTGCTGCTACAAATCCTACTACTACAACTACTGATCCTACTACTACTACTACTACTACTACTGCTACTACTACTACTACTACTACTACTACTACTACTACTACTACGACTACTACGACTACTACGACTACTACTACTTCTACTACTACGACTACTGCGACTACTACTACTACTACTACTACTACTACCACTACTACGACTAATACACCTACCACCACTACTACTACTACTACTACTACTACTACTATTACAACTCCTACTGCTACTACTACAACTACTACGACGACGGCGACTGCTACTACTACGACTACGACTACGTTTACGACTACGACTACGACTACTACTCCTATTACTACTAATACTAATCTTATTACTACTGCTACTACTAATATTACTACTACTACTACCACTACTACTACTACTACTACTACTACTACTACTACTACTACTACTACTACTAGTAGAGTAGTAGTACTACTACTACTATTACTACTACTACTACTACTACTACTACTACTACTACTACTACTACTACTACTGTTACGACTACGACTACGACTACGACGACGACTACTACTCCTATGACTACTACTATTATTACTACTACGACTACTATTACTACTACTACTACAACAACTACTACTACTACTACTATTACTACGACTACTACGACTACTACTATTACTACGACTACTATTACTACTACTACTACTACTATTACTATTACTATTACTGTTACTATTACTATTACTATTACTATTACTATTACTATTACTATTACTCTTACTATCACCATAACTATCACTATTAGTATTACTACTACTATTACTACTACTATTACTACTACTACTACTTTTACTACTACTACTATTACTACTATTACTACTACAACTACAACTACTACTACTACTACTACTTACTACTACTACTACTACTGCTGCTGCTGCTGCTGCTGCTGCACTACTGCTACTACTACTACTACTACTACTGCTACTGCTACTGCTACTGCTACTGCTACTACTACTACTACTACTACTACTACTACTACTACTACTACTACTACTACTACTACTACTACTACTACTACTACTACTACTACTACTACTACTACTACTACTACTACTACTACTACTACTACTACTACTACTACTACTACTACGACTACGACTACGACTACGACTGCGACTGCGACTACGATTACGATTACGACTACGACTACGACTACGACTGCGACTACGACTACGACTACGACTACGACGACTACGCCTACGACGACTACGACTACGACTACGACGACTGCGACGGACGACGCAGAAGAAACATCAGAAGTAGCCATGAGATCCAGGGAGGTATCATGGCCCCGCCGCGATCTCCCCCCCTAATCATCACCCCCTCTTGGGCGCCCCCGAGAGGAAAAGTGAGCAGGAGCAGGGCGTCGCCGGGCAGGCTCGGGCCCAGCTGCGCCGCTTGTGCCCAAGCAGATCTGGCGGCGCCGCCTGAGCCCAAACAACAACGTTGACTTAGCGTCGTGACGGCGTGCGCGTCACTGCCGCGTCGACGCGGCGCGAACCTACCGTGCAAACTGTGGCGGAAACTGCCTGAATGGGGCTGGACTGGACGGAGTCGGAAAATCGGGCCGCATCGCGCTTGCGTCGACGAAGCGTCGGCGACGTCGGGGCCAAGAAACTCGGGCTTCGGATTGCTCTGAATCGCCGATACATCGGCAAGGCAACTCGATTCTCCGACTCCATCTATTCGGGCCCCAGTCGGACGGCCTGAAGGAAGGGAGGCAGGACATGGAGCCATGCAGAGCAGGCCTTGCCAGAGCATCTGGAGACAGGCACGCCTGTCCAAGACAAGCGCGCTGGGCACAGGCAATCTTTGGATGCAGAGTCCCGAGTCTCGTGAGCTGAACTGTTTGGGATGGCGCTCGCCTTCTCCTTCTTCCTTAGCTGCTGCGCTGCTCTTCGCTTCTCTGTTCTTCTCTTCTAATCCTCCTCCTCCTCGTCCTCCTCCTCCTCCTCGTAGCGCCCTGGAGCAGTGTGTGTGTGTGAGAGTGTGTGTGCGTAGAGAGAGAGAGAGAGAGAGAGAGAGAGAGAGAGAGAAAGAGAGAGAGAAAGAGAGAGAGAGATAGAGATATAGAGAGAGAGAGAGAGAGAAACAAACACAAACAAGATAAAGAGACAGCGAGAGAGAGGGGATAGTATTGTCGGAAAGGAGAGGAGTATATATATAGGGTTATATCAAGAGAGAGAAGGCAATAAAGAGAGAGGGAGAGAGAGAAAGAGGGTAGAGGGACACATGGAAGGGTGGTCGACGGAGGAAAGGAGGACAGGGAAGACGCGTGGGCCCAGAACCTGCCCAAATCCTGGAGCCAATGGCCCCAGATCCGGAACAAGGCGGACACGCCCCGATGTTTCGCCCTCAGTTCCCGGCGCGCGTGAGAGGAGCTCCGCCAGCGGGCGGCGCATTCGAACGTGAAGGGCTCGTGGGCGGCTCCAGCTTGCGATGATATTCCGAAGCCTGCATGCAAGTGCCAGGAATTAAACATCGCAGACGGGGAAGCTGTGTGTGTGTGATGGGGGTGGGGAGTGTGGGGGGAATGAGGTGACATGTTCGGACAGGTATACGCCACGATGCGTGTTTCAAACATCTATGATTGAAACGTTCAGCACGAAACGCTACATATAATGCTCATGTGTGGCGCTGGCTTATAACAAAGATCTCGCGCACAAGCTTCGGTGATGACCGTCCCAGAACGTAACGCCACAGCACATATACACATATCTATACACATGTTATGATGCCTGTGCCTAGATCTCAAGAGTTGGTCATACGATTGAAGAAACACTGTGCAACAGCAACGCCCGAAATATAAATAATCAAATTATCCTCTCCGCCCCCTGGCCTTGACATTGGCAAGTATTGCGTTCGAGGTGCTCGGCTCAATCTGTGTGTGGCCCGCTCCTCTGGGAACGCTTGTGCCATGCGAAGGCCGGGGGGGCAGAGGGGGGTCACGCGACGTGGCTGCCAACTGAGCGTCCGTTGCACCAGATCCAGAAGCGTCTCCTCTAGAAGAAGAAAACATGCCATGAACATGATGTAAATTTTCGGCGCTCCG
>CAUYUJ010012381.1:212980-215480 GCA_963575745.1 Prorocentrum cordatum | reverse complement strand
CGCCACCGTCACCCTCACGCGACCCGAAGCTTCGAGCCTTCCGCAAAAACGGTCGATCCCTGCTATGAAATCGTGGCACACGTGCGTGCGTGGCTCGTCCCAGAAACCTTGAGAATCCAAACACACTGCCATCTCTTGAAGGCGCATCTTTTGCTTCCGCCAGCCGTCCACCGGCTTCCGCCAGCGGAGCCGCTCTCGTCTTACTTCCGCCGCCTTCCGCCGAGGGAGAGATGTTAACCTCTCGACCCCTGGAATGCGAGGACCTTTATGGAACGCCTAACATGTCAAAGCAAACATGCCCCCTCCCGGCCGCCTTCACGCACACAAGGCGCGGGAACATGTTCAGCCTCGCGTGCTAAAGCAACATCGGCGCCGAACCAGCCCGGGTGCAGCAGCAGCAGCAGCAGGAGAGAGCGAGAGAGAGGGATGAAGAGAGGCGAGGACACCAGCCAAAATGCGCATCAGAGAGAAGTGAAGTATCCAACGTGTGTGTATGCGTGTGCGTGTGAATGCTCCTGACTACGTACGTGGCCGACGCTGCTCCCGACGTGGCCGACGCTGCTCCCGACGTGCCCCACTCCCCACGCAACGACGACGCCGTACTTGACAACCACCGCGGCCACCCTTCTCGCTCCTCCCGGCAAAGACCCCCTCGACGGCCTTCCCGACAGCCCTCCCGGTGACCTGTTCGACCCGTCCCCGTTGCCGTGCGTCGACGCCGCAACCCAAGCCGTCGACGCTTGTGAGCCCCCGTCTCCGTCCGACACTCCAGCACTAACTCGGGGGCGCACAAACATGGATTAGCGATCCATGGATTTGGCGCGCGGTCGCCAAATCCATGGATCGGGGGAGGTGCCCTCCCCAAAATGCGGCTGGTGCCGCCTCGTTCGGCGGCGGAGATCCGCGATTTCCCATGGAAACGGGACCCGTCGCCAATTCACGCCCCTTGATCCATGTTTGCGGTCGCCTGACTAACGCCGCCTCCGGCTCCGCCCCCGACGTCGTCTCCGACGCCGTACCCTCTCTGGGCCGACGCTCCCGCCCCGACCCAGCACCAGCATCCGCCATCGATGACCGTCCCCGACGCCACGCCGCTCTCCCACAGACGGCCCCGCGACGCCCCCGACGCCGCGCCGCTCCCCGACCGCCCTCCCGACGGACGCCCCGGCGACCTGCCCGGACCCGTCCTCGGCGCCATGCCCGACGCGGGGCCCGACGCCGTGTCCGACGCCGCGCCCTCAGATCCGTGGACGCTCTTGGGCCGACGCTCCCTACCCGACGCATCCGCCGAGTCCGACGGCGCCCCCCGCGCCGCGCCGCTCTCCCGCCCCCGCGGCCCTCCCGACAGACGCCTGGACGTTCTGCCCGCACCCGTGCTCGGCGTTCCTGCCGCTGCGGGGCCGGACGCCGCGCTCGACGGCGCGCCCGAAGCCGCTCCCGAAGCCGTTTGCGCCCCGTCCCCGGGCCGACGCTCCCACCCCGACGCAGCAGCCGACTCCGTTAACGACGACGTCCCAGACGCCGCGCCGCTCCCCCGCCCCGTCGGCCCTCCCGACAGAGGCCCCGACGACTTGCCCGGACCGGTCCTCGACATCACACCGGGCGCGAGACCCGACGCCGCACCCGATGCCATGCCCGATGCCCAGTCCCATAGGCCGCCTTCCCCGCCCCGCGCGGAAGCCTGTGCCGTATCCGGTGCCGCTCCTCCCGACGCCTCTCCCGTCGGCCCTTGCACTGCATGGAGCTGCGGCATCTCCTTCGCTCCTCCCTAACTCGGCCCCAGCAGCAGGAGCCTCTCCTCCTCCTCCTCCCTCCTCCTCCTCCGCCTCCCTCCTCCTCCTCCTCCTCCTCCTCCTCCTCCTCCTTGCCCTCCTCCTTGCCTCCTCCTCCTCCTCCTCCTCCTCCGCCCTCCTCCTCCTCTCCTCCGCCTCCTCCTCCTCCTCCTCCTCCTGCTCCTCCTGCTCCCTCCTCCTCCTCCTCCTCCTCCTCCTCCTCATCCCTGTCGATCCCCCGCCACCTGGCCGCTCGCCCCAGCGCGTCGCCGCGCCCCCCGTGCGGTTGTCCTTATTTTCCTGCCTCTCGGTAGATCGGCGCCCCCTCGGCGCAACACCCGCGCGCGGATCGGACGCCCCTGGTTGGGCTCTCGACGCCCCCCCTCGCGACCCCCCCCCGACTTCCCACCTGACGCCCCCGGCGCCATTTACGACGGCCTCTCCGACCCCACCCTCGGAAGCCGGAGCCTGAATCGAGTTATCCTTCCGGAGCCAGAACGCGTGCGAGACCAAGGACTGTGCTGACAGATGTCGGAGCCCAAGCTGGGACCCGACGGAATCGGCTGTCGTGCAGGAATCCCCACCGCTCGAGAGCTTCAGGAGCGCCCCGACGAGCTCGCGCGCGGACCGTGCGGGAGAAGGGGGCCAACGCTGAGTCAGGCCTGCCCCTCTCCTGCTCCCCCTGCCTCTGTGCTGTGCCTCCTCTCCTCCCTTCTCGCTTCCATCCT
>CAUYUJ010012381.1:182980-207980 GCA_963575745.1 Prorocentrum cordatum | reverse complement strand
CATGCAGCAGCTCTTCGTTGGAGGCGGTCTTGTATGTCCTCCGCTTCAGCCAGGGCTTCATCACGTGGGCGGCGGGCATGTTGGCGTCCAAAGTTGGCAGGGTACCAGGCAATGAGGCGGCGCATGATCGTGATGTGCATGGTGTCATTGTAGAGCTTCTCTTGCAGCGCGAGCTGGTGCGCCTTCTGCGGGGTGCGCTTCCGCCAACGGAGTGCATCATCATCATCGCGTCCCGCGAGCCGAAAGCCCCTGCGCCCATGCACGTTGGATACCCAGGTCCTTTCAGTCTGGGCCGCTTGGCGGCGCGGGTGGTGTGCCAGCTGAGCAGCAAGAAGGCCTTGGCGAGCAGCATGGCGATGCGCTTCCTGAAGCGTGGTGCGGGCGCGCGACTCGTTGCCAAGCTCGCGGGCGATGCGCTTGAACGAGGACCCCTTCCCTTCGGCAAAGAAGGTGGACGTGAGGGAGCCCTTAAGCCGCTGGACGATAGACGTCGGGTCCTGCCAGCACGGTGCACTCCAGCGCCCCTCGATCGCGGCGCGCATGGGGGGCTCCATCATCGCCGTCTCGTGGAGTTCGTCGTGCAGGTGCGTCCAGTTCTTGATGGTGATGTGGGCCGTGCGCCACATCGTCGCTGCGAGGAGTGTCTCGATGCCGTTCGGGGTCTCGACGTTCGTCCACAAGGTCATGGCTTGGATGTCGGTCTTGGCGAAGCAGTTCGGGGCGGCCCTCAACAATTTGTGGATGGCCTGGAGCTCCTTGGACAGCAGGGTGGGCGGTGGCTCGTAGAGCTGGCCGACGTAGGAGAAGCAGGCGACCGCGGCGACGTTGTACAGCTTGATGCATGTTTGAAGCGGGGCGTGTGATAGCGAGAGTTTCTCAATGCGGTCCCACCACTTGCTTGTTGGCGCCTTCCATCGTTCCTGTGCCGCAGCGCCTGAACCGACCATAAACCCAAGATGTCGAGCCATAGCCGCGACTTTGGAGTGCTGCCAAGGTGGGTGGATCTCGGTCAAGTGGGCGCGGATCTCCTGGCGCAGCGGCTCTGTGGGGAGGGTCCAGGCGGGGGCGATGATGCACTTCTTCGCGTGGAGCTTCAGGCCCGCGAGAGTTTCAGCAGCGACAAAGTGGGGTACCAGTCGTTCGAGGTCTCGAAGGCGGGCAAGTATGATGCCGAGGTCGTCCGCACACGCACTGACCAGCCCTCTGTGGATGGCCCGGGGCTCGGAGCTGATGGAGCGCGCGGACGGGTCGAACGTGAGCGCCCACAGCGTGCCGCTCAATGGACACCCCTGAGCGACGCCCGAGGAGGCAATGAAGAGCGACCGCAGGACCCCGTTCAGCTCGAGGAAGGATAGCGGCATGTGGTAGCACGCGCGCAGGAGCTTGAGCATGCGGCCCGAGATGCCCCAGCGAGACAACACGCTCCAGAGCCATTGGTGGCCTATACTCGGGAACGCGGCCGCGATATCGAGGCTGATGAGGATGGGCTGGTCGTTCTCGGCGGATGGTTGCACGCTGAGCTTGCGGGCCTCGGTGTCAACGACCACGACGTTGCGTAGAAATTGTCGTCCGTTGGCGAATCCTTGTTGTTCATGTGCTGTGTTGGCAGGAAGAGTATGGAGGGAACGGTTGGCGGCAAATGCAAGCAACTTCATGTCCGTGTTTTTCATGGAAAGCGGCCGTCGGCAGTCAGGCGTTCTTGTGCATTCAGCCACGCCAAGCGGCTCGTCGCCCTTGGGGAGCATGGCCATGAGCGAGTAGTTAATGTCGAGGGGTGGCGCGCCCGTGTCAGGGTCGGCGATGTCCTGGGCGAGTTCGGCGAGCACCGTGAACGCCGACGGAGTTTGAAGCCATGCGCGATATGGTAGCCGATCGGGTCCAGGAGCAGAATCGTGAGCGAGATGGGCGGCTCGTTCGAGTGCGTGGGCGTCGGGGCTCGGTAGGTTGCGTTCAGGTCGCTGAGTGAAGATGCCGTTCAGGTAGGAGTGGATGGCCGACTCGTCGACGTACTTGGCGGAGAAGATCGGGGCCCAATGGTTCATGATGGCGGAGTGCATCGAGCCTGGGTCGGAGGTGGTGTGGGAGCCCGAGTTCGTCGCGATCTTGATGCCCGACAGGATTAGGCGCTTGGAGAAGGGTTTCCACAATTCACCACGTCGTCCTTCATGCCTGGCCTTGCGCCGCCAGCGGTCGCCCAGCTGGGTGTTCGACTCTGCGTAGGCGGCGCGAGAGCGGGCAGCAGCCTTGGCTTTCCTCTCTTCGATGAGGGCAGTGTGGGTGGTGTCCGTCTCGTTCTTGAACAGCGCGGGGTCGGTCAGGGACAAATTCCCGTTCTGCGCGCGCAAGTGGAGGGCGGCGAGGTCCGTGTTGGCGATCGTGGCGGAGGCGAGGCGAGTGTCCTGGTACCAGATCGCTCTTGCTATGCTTTGCAATGTCATGGCTCGTGCCTCCTTGGCGATCGGTGCCGGCTGGCTCGATAACTCGGCGGGCGCAATGGAAGACATGGTGTTCCTGGCGAGCTGAGCCGCCTCGGTCATGGCAGTCTTGAGCACTTGCCACTTGGCGGTCGGGGGCAGCATCGTGACGTCGATCATGTTGAGCAGTTTCTCTATGTGGTGGGAGTAATGGGGCGAATCGAAGATGAAAGCAGGGATGCCACGTTCGGCAGGGGGACGTTGTCGTTTGGGTCGAATACGCAGGTGCATGATCTTATGGTCACAGTCCATGCCATGCGGGCCCTCCAAGGGGGCATCGTTCGCAATCAGTAATGTCTCCATGTTCGGTTCGGCATGGCATGGGCAGGCAGCGAGATGAAGCATCGGTCAATCGTGGACTCGGACATGGTAGCAATGTTCCTATGCGTGGTCGACAGCGTGGTGATCTCGATCAGGTCCTTGAAGAGGTTGCGCCAGTAGACGGGTTGGTACTGGTGCCGCTGAGCAGCCGTGGTGTCAGAGTCGACGGGCGAGTTAAGGCTCTCGGGCGGGAACTCGGACACGTGGAAGTCCCCTAGCAGAACAAGAAGTCGTGCATGTGGACGTTCATCAGCAGGGGCACGGAGCCGTTGAAGATGTTGCTGGATGTCTCGGCGGTCCAAGGGCGTGAGGTCGTGATTGTGAATGTTCACGATGGTCACGTCGTGGCGCCTTTGAGCATCAGCGACTCGGAGCCAAGCCGCTCGCCCTGGAACGATGACTTCAAATTCACGAAGTGGTCGTTCTTCGGGTGGGCGGGTTCGCTCTGCCTTGTCGTAGGGCAGCAGGAAGCCAATCCCGCCTGCAGTCGTGGAGTATAGCGGCGGCTCGTTGATGGAATCGCGGTTCAGCACCAACTGTGAGTGGAAGGCCAGGTAGGAATGCTCGGTCGACTCGGCCAGGTGCAGGAGGTCCTCGTACGTGCCGTGCGTCTCCTGCAAGGCCAGAACAGCCCGTTGACGAAGGAGGGGGGGGAGATGACGGCGCTTGGTATGCCTGCGTGCATCGGAGCGTCCAAGCAGTGCCTGAGTTTTCCAGTGCGCGATGTTCAGTCCTTCGCGAGAAGGCTTTTTCCACCCATGGGGACCATCTGCCGTCGAAGCCACTGCGCTGCTGTGAGGGGATCGGCGAAGGGGGCGGCGAACTCGGCGGCGATGTCTTTCTGCAGCGTGTCGTCGATGTTGTTAGCCACAACAGCAGCAGCCCAACGCAGAACAGTGGCTTGCTCGGGTGTCGTGCCCACCAAGATCTGTACGAGGACGTCGCCCTTGACTGAGAGGTATCCTGCAGACCGATGCGCCCTGACATCGGTAGTGCCAGCCTTGGCTTGTAGGATCTTGGCGAGCTTTTTGATCTGGACTTCGCGCCTGACCATCTTGGGGCTTTTGTCACCACTAACATACAGAGGGTAAGTAGTCCCAGATACGACGATGTTGAAGTCGCGCCAGTCGTTGCCCACGCGGAGGTTGTCGCACAGCTTCCGCGCACGGGGCTCCGCCAGCAGAGTGCCGCCCGTGACGGAGAAGGAGTGGCGGCGTTGTGGTCCAGCTGTGTTGAAGGCGATCTGAGCTCCTGTAACCGCAGCCGCTCGGAACCAATCTGCCAGAGCGGGTCGTATGTCCGTCTCGACCATGGGGACGGAGCAGCCGATCCAGAAAGTGACGGGGTCGGGCTCGCGGTCCCAAGAGCCCATGTTGGTAGCGTTGATCGATGGTGCACGAGCCTCGGCCTCTGATGCGATGGCCTCCAACTTTGCAACCGATGCCTTGAGCTCCGCGTTGGCCACCTCTGCTTTGTCCATGCGCTGCTTGACCAGGAAGACCTCCCGCTCGGTGCGCTCGTTCTTCTGTGTGAGATCCTCTGCGATGTCCGCAACCGATTCAAGAAATTTGGCACTGGCCGCATCACACACACACACACACTTTTGGCCGTGGATTCGAAAGTCAATGCTGCTGCTTGAACTTGTGTGGCAAGAATTTCTTCGAGCTGTTTGCGCACATGTGCAGGAAGGGCCTCTGCTCCGAACTTGGCGGCTGATGCAGCCCATGGATCACCTCCCTTGGCCCGAGCGTCAGCGGCACAGACCGATGCTGCTCTCCCGGCTTCTTCTCCCATGCCTGCGAGAAAGAATATGGGCCCGCGCCAGCCCGCACGAAAATGAGCGCGTGGATATGTAAACATATGAAGGTCGCCAACGCCGTGGGCACGACGAGGCCAAAAGTAGTCCTCTGCTGTCCCTGGACCAAGGGTCTCCGCTTCCTGCCGCGGGGCAAAATCATCTTGAGCCAAAATGGCTACGGGGATCCGCGAGGAGGAGGAGGAGGAGGAGGAGGAGGAGGAGGAGGAGGGAGGAGGGAGGAGGAGGAGGAGGAGGAGGAGGAGGAGGGAGGAGGAGGAGCAGGAGGAGAGGAGGAGGGAGGAGAGGAGGAGGAGGAGGAGGAGGAGGAGGAGGAGGAGGAGAGGAGGAGGAGGAGGAGGAGGAGGAGGAGGAGGAGGGAGGGGGAGGAGGGAGGGAGGGAGGAGGAGGGAGGGGAGGGAGGGAGGGAGGGAGGAGGGAGGGAGGGGGAGGGAGGAGGAGTAGGAGGAGGAGGAGGGGAGGAGGAGGAGGAGGAGGAGAGGAGAGGAGGAGGAGGAGAGGAGGGAGGAGGAGGAGGAGGAGGAGAGGAGGAGGAGGAGGAGGAGGAGGAGGAGGAGGAGGAGGAGGAGGAGGAGGAGGAGGAGGAGGAGGAGGAGGAGGAGGAGGGAGGAGGAGGAGGAGGAGGAGCAGGAGGGAGCAGGAGGAGGAGGAGGAGGAGGAGGAGGAGGAGGAGGAGGAGGAGGAGGAGGAGGAGGAGGAGGAGGAGGAGGAGGAGGAGGAGGAGGAGGAGGAGGAGGAGGAGGAGGACCCCGTCCTTCGCGGCGACCGTTTCTTTTCCCGCCTGCGCGCGTGCTGGGCCACCGCGCCCTCTTCCGGGGTCGCGCGCTCAACGCAGCCTGCCCGGGCTCACCCCGCAGGCCCGCAGCAGCTCGCGCAGCAGGTCCCGCCTTTCGCCTCGGTCTGGGCGCCCCTCGTCCGTCGGATCACTCTGAGCGGGCTGCTCCCAGCGTGAGCGCGCGGGTGTGGTCTTCCTCCCTCCCCATCGCTTCTCCCTCCGTCTTCTGCTGGCGGCACAAGCGTGAGCTTTCGGAGCTCCGCTCGGACTTCCTGGATCGGCGCCGGACCCCTCCAGCGCCACCCCTGGCGCGGAACGCGTCATGGAAAGGGGGTCCAGCCCCGATCCAAGAAATCCGCTCGGAGCTCCGAAAGTTTCTATTCGTGCAGTTTTGTTGATCGACTCCCGCATGTCCTACAGTCCTCCCTATGCTCGTCCTCCTCCTCCTCTTTCTCCTCCTCCTCCTCCTCGTCCTTCGTACCTTGGATGCCTTGGATCATGGGACTCGGGCCCAATCTTTGCATCTAGAACTGCCAAATTTTCCCTCTGAGCACCGCCCTTGCGATCCTCGCAGAGGCACGACGAAACACATTAAACATATCTTGCGACCTCTCTGGTGGAACTCGCGCGATGCATGGGAATCACCTCGCCCCGCAAGCACGCAGCGAAGCGAAGGGCCGCCCTCAGGGATTTACGAACAAAACAACATTACGTAATCACCCATTTTGTTGTGAAATGCAGCCGCTCACGTCAATGCTAATCACCACCCCTCGTGAAATTCCGGCGCTCTCGGAGCCAGGGGTAACTCAGGATTGCTCGAGAGATTGGGCCGACCTTATACCTTTATCATTTCGACAAGGAGTCGAAAGCTCCTCCGCGTCGTGCCTCATGGAAAAAACATAAGACCGCGCCGGATCGACCCCCCTTCCCCCCGCCCCCTTGTCCCTCATCGCTCGCTCGTGCCGCAGGCTGCGGCGCCCCATAGGCGTGCGTGCTGGCAGATCAGCCGTGCAAACGTACCATGGCGCACTCCTTGGCGCCGCGCGGAGGCGTCGCTCGCCGCATCTTGCAGGTGGAAGCCGCCTCCGGCCAGACGGATCGCGACGGGCAGTGCACTTCGCACTTTTCGGGGAAGGGCGAGTTGAGACACTGGGAAGTCAAGACCGGCGCAAAATCGGTTCCCATGCCCCTCTTGGGGTCCAACCGCGCCAGTTTTCCGAGCTGCGTCCCGCCGTGGCGACGAGGGCCCCCCCCGAAGGCCGACTGACGCGGTGGGCTCCACTCGCCTTCCCCTGAGAAGGCCCCCCCCCCCCCCCCCCTGAAGGGAGGAGGAGGAGGGGGGGGAGGAGGAGGAGGAGGAGGAGGAGGAGGAGGTTGTTGTGGAGCGACCTAAAGTCAGAGAAAACGATTAAAAGACCCCCCCGTCAGAATCAGAGGACCCCTCATCCTCGCCCTCCTGGCGGGGCCTACCCGCGGCCTGCCCGAGCCCCCTGACGTCTTGCAGGTCCTCGTCGGCCAGCCCGAACGCTCTGAGGACCTCCTGCTTCGAGGCGTGCCCCAACCTCGCACGGGCAGTGGGCCTCCCTGCGGGCGCGGCGGCCGAGGGAGCACAACGGACAGACGACAAATCTCGCTCCGCCTGAGAGAGGCAGCGAGCGAACGAAAGGGTCAGATGCTTCGACGAGGCTCGACCATGGGGGTGTTTCCCATCACGAATTCGCTTCAGCAGATGCTTCACCTGCGGGGGCCTCGGCCTGTGCAAGCAGCCGTCCAACGTAAGCGCACCTGGGCGGAAATCCTCGCAATAGGCACCGCACTTGACACAAAACGCAAACGGCATTCCTGATTTCTGAGGCGAGTCGATCTCGCATCTCATCAGGGCATGCCCGTTCAGGTAAAAAGCGCTGGTGGCGACCTCTTCCCAATCGAGCCCGTCCGACCCCCCGACGTCCACCCCCTCCCCGCCCACAGACTCTTCAATCTCAGGCTCAGGCTGAGGCGGCAACTCGCGAGAGTCAGGTGCGCACTTTTCCGAAGCTTCAAGGCCGACCGTGTCCAGACGCTTTTCCGCCTGGCCTTGCAAGTGCACCTCTAAATATGCAGCCCACTTGGCAGACTCCTTCACAAGACACTTGAGACCTCTGTACAAGTCTACGTCCTGCTGGCCAAGTTGGTGCTTTGCAGCACCCATCTTCGCATAAGAGTCTACCGAGTCATTGGCTCGCTTCTCCCACAGGGTCGCCTTGCCACTGTGGGCATCAGACATCGAGCAGTGAGCTGCCGTCTTAAACGCCGTGAAATCCCCTGGAGAGAAACTTGACCAGAAGGGGGCCCGCAGGTGGGCCCTGGGCCCTCCAGCAGAGGCCCCCGCCCCTTGGCCACCCCAGAGGACGTCCAGAGTTCCCCGGCAGTCGCAATATAAATCAAACGGTGCCATCGCACACTGATACAGCATGTGCACAGCATAGTCTTCCCCATCCTTGGCCGTTTGGCGAGGCCCATGGGAGAAGGGGGCGGGTCCGTAACAAGCCGAGGTGACGTTGCCCAGAGGATCGGCCTGGACTAAGGCCCAACCAGCCCTCGAAAGCCCAGGAATCCCTGGCCATGAAGTGGGCCCATCCGACATGAAGCGGACCCATCCGAAAAAAAAAACCGCTGAGGCGGCCTGACTCAGGCCTGTTAATCCAGAACACGGTCTGTTCAGGCTCCTGGGCAGGAAAGAGCGCCAACGGCGACGGAAAGATCGCGCGCGCGAATCTCTCAGCCAGCTCCTCCCCTCCCTCGAGCACACGGGCCGCCCGTCTGGCTAGCTGCGACGAGACCATGTCTCTCCTGAGCACAGCGTGGGCCGGGCAACGAAATTGTCTGTGAAAAAGGGTCCCCGCCTCCTCCTGACACAGCCTACGCTTGCAGCAACTGTGATGCCCATGCCTGTGCACTCTTGCTTGAGGCCAGTGCACATTGCTCATAAGGCTCCTGAGGGCCCTCTGATGCCGGGGCTTCCAAGAGGAGGAGGAGGAGCGAAGGAGAGGCTTCACAGCATCCCAGAAAAAGAGGGCACCCTTGGAGCTCATCGCCTACCTGCATCAGCGCCTGCCTGTCCGACGCTCTGACGGCCGCAGCACGGGCCTGCAGCCGAAACTCCACAGGCGCAATCTGAGAGAGATTCCAGACCTGCCCGAGGTCAGTTTCGACCGTTCGAAAATCACGAAAGGTCCAGCCCACGCGAGCGAGACTGAGCACTGCCGCATCCGCAGGTGTCGCAGCTCCTTGCCATGGGTGCCTTCTCGAATTTGCTCGAGCTGTGGCCGCGTCGGCCGTCGCATTCAAAATCGAGACCTTGGGAAAACTGTCCCAGACAGCGGTGGCCCATTGAACGGCCACATGGCCAGCATAGGCCACCAAGGGGTCAACGATTTCTCCCGGTCGAAAAGAGCGCAGCCGAATTCCCAGGGAGGCCCCTTTGGGATGACGTCCTAAAGCGTGGGCCGCCGAGAGCCTCAGGCCGTGCATGGCCGTCGGCGAAATTCCCAAGACACTACTGCCCCAGAGGGCCGATGCCGTGGCCCCCATTCTCTGTGCAAGAGCCACATCAGCCCCAGCCTCCCTCAGCAGTCGAAGTCGCTTCGAACGCGAACCAGCATCGATGAACCTCGCTCGCTGCACTCCAACACGTCGTCGTGAGCCCGTCGTCTCGTCCGTGCCAAGGTTACGCGCATGCTCGACCCGAGACGTACCTGGCAACCACCAGGAGCCAGCAACATGGGCCAGAACCTCTCGCGTGCACAAGTACTTCGTTTTCTTGATGTTCACAGGCAAGTGGGGCTCCTCAAAGCACGAGAAGAGCTGAGCGACGGCACTCGATAGCACCTGAGCTACCTGAACTGGCCGACCACACGCCTGAAGTGCAACGTCGTCTACAACATTGCGGGTGAATAAATTCGGCCTAGCTTGCTGTGTGACAAGGAGCGGACGGAGCAGCAATAACTTAGCCAGAGTCGTCGCTCCTGAGCATCCAGCCACCGCAGCTGCATTCGCCAAGTAGGCCGACGATGCGGCACCTCCATACATCAGAGCTTTATATCCAGCATAGATCGTGCAGTACCCTCTGAGGACCTTGATGGGGAACCCATGCTGGAGCCCCGCAGCTCTGAGATCAAGGTGCCCAATGTGCTCATAGAAGCGGCTCAGGTCGACCAAGACGGACCCGCTCTGAAACCCAACTTCCTTGCAGAAGCCTCCCAAGAGATTGTGGACCCAGCCAGCTCTCTCACAGGTATTGTGTGGCCCCGTGCCCCAACGGAAGGCCTCTGCATGCTTCTTCTCCCATGCCTGACAGTGTGGCTGGCGGAGTCGCGACCGCAAGCGCAGCGCCAGGCAGAGGAGGCCGATGGGGCGCACGCCGCCGTCGGGCTTGTCTAAGAAGACCATGTTGGTCAAGAAGGCGAGAAGATCTTGTGGTCTGTCCTCAAACCTGTGCAGAATATCTAAAAAGCCTTAGCTGGTGTTCCTCCGTGAGGCTCACCCATCTTGGATGAAAACCATCCCACCCCAAGCCTGCGCCGGGAGCATACTTACGACAAGCTTTCAGGAGCCGATCCAGGGCAACAGGTTCCAATTGGGCTTCATCAGCTGGGACAGACCACTGGGATGGGTGATCATCCTGCCCATCAGCTACACACCGCAGCGGCACCCACTCGTCTAGAAGAGCCGAAAGTGCTCCAGCACCTACTAAAGGGGCGCCCTCAGCGTCGAGAAGTGAAGTGACGTCGGATGCCTTCTGCTTAGCGAACTTATGAGCTGCCTTCCCTCCTCCTTTTACACTCTCAACCGCCCAAGTCCTCCACTCCTTCAGTGATAACTTTGAGTCCTCCCGTCTCCTGCTGTCCACCTCCTCGTCCATCTTATGCAAGGCATCGTGGACGGGCTCATCGCCCGTGGTGATGACATCAGCGAAAGTGCTCAAACAACTGGGCGAGAGCTCGGCATCAGCAGTGAACGGGCCCATGTCGGCGACCATGGCCTTCAGGTCCCTGGACCACTGACCGAGGAGCATTCGGCCCTTGCGGCCAACTTCACCTACTCGAGTCTGACAGGTGCGCCCGCACAGTGCAACATAGGAAATCCAAGCAGTCGTCGACCGAGAAAATCTGCGCCCCTGGTCCTTTCCCCAAACCGAAGCCAAGGAGACAACTTTTGATTTCGGTCCTGCAGCCCTGCCCACAAAGGCCCTGGAGTACTGAGGGTCTATCCCGTGGATCTGGATCAGGCACCTCTCCGAGAACTCAAACCACTCCTTCACCATGAGGTTAAGATCCGCCGGGGCACCCACTTCCCAAGACCAATTGTACACAACTGGGGCCTGCATGGGGCCTATGAGCTCCATTGGGAAGGCTTTGAAGCGCACTTGCTGGTTGATCGTCGACACATGGCTCAGATCCTTAAGCCTTAAGACGACAGGCGCGCGCGGGTAGAGCGGAGCCTGGTCCATGACCGAGATCTCCTCAACGCGCGTGGCCAACACCTCCGCAACCACAAAGAAATCGAGGATCCTACTATCATCAGCAGCTTGGACTGACCCAGCTGCTCCACCCGAGATGATCCAGTCGTCCAAGGTGCCCTGCGAGTCCTTCTGAGGTACCAGTTGAGCCCCCTGAGGGTTCGAAGTCCTGCAAGTAGGGGTTGCAGGAGCCACCGACACCCCTCGAACCTTCTGTAGCCACCCAGAGCCCAGAAGCGCCTCAGGCTCAAAATTGAAGTCCCCTTGGAGCACCCAGGGCCTCTCTTGGGCCATGATGTAGGCCCCGACCGTCTGCAAGAGGTCCAGATTGGGTCCTGAGAGCTCCTTGCCCGCCACAAAGTACACACTGATGACGACAAGGCCCTTTGGGAACCCCACATTGACGATCCTGGCCACCACCCTGCTAGAGCAATCCTCGAATATCGTGGTCACTGTTGGCGTCGAGCCTAACAATGTGCAAACTCCGACTGCCACGCCTGAGCTGCTCTGCTGCTGCGATGGCCCCGTACTATGAGCCATTCCAAAAGAAAAGTGATACCCGTGCCTACGCCCCCAGCTCATCGCGGAGACTTGCTTGGTGTCACTCTTGATGCGTGTCTCTTGGATGCAGCAGACCTGTGGGAGGGTCAGGGCACCGCCAGCCTTGGACTCGTCGGCTATCCACTCCATCACCGATTCAAACGTGTTCCAGGCATTGACATTCATGCCTGCGATGACGAGCCTACTAACAGCCGCAGACTGAGGTTGCAGCCGCGCCTCCTTGGCAGCAAAGCTTTTCTCCACGGCGGGGGCAGCTGCGCGCCGCCCTCCGTCGGGCCCTGATCAACAGATTTTCGAGAGAGCGTCCAGCTCAACATGGGGAGGAGGGCGAGCGGCTTCCAAGCCGCCAGGCGACGAGGGCTTCCCCCGAAGGCCGGTACCCTCTGGCTCTCCTGCAGCCCGGCCTGGGGGCGCTGCGCTGTGCGTGCCGACGGCGCCAGCCGAAGGTCGGTGCCCGCTTGCGCCCCGATGGCCTGCTGCCAGAGCTGAGCAGTGCGTGCCCTCGGGGGGCGTGGGACCCAACGTAGCCGCAGTAGCCGTCGGCGTCGACGCGCGTGCCACCCACGAAGATAATCTGGCCTCGCAGCTTGGAGCTGTCCCCAACCCCGAGGAGCGGGCCAGTTGGGGCGGTGGCCTTTGCGCCGTACATGTCCCCAACCCCGAAGAGCGGGCCAGTTGGGGAATATGCCTCTGCGCTGCACTTGCCCCCAACCCCGAGGGGCGGGCCAGTTGGGGGATCATCGAGGATGCCGAAGCCACCGTGCTCGAACTGGAAGCCATCGATGATGCGGGCAAGGGAGTGTGACGACGAGGGGCTGAATCCCTCCCTCCCTTGCCCAAGCGACACGAAGGCGTGCTCCTCGCCGAAGCGGGTCCGAGCACGGGCCAATCCTTCTCGTCCAACTCCATCAATGTCCCGCCACGCTGGCGAAACTGCATCGAGTCGAACAGGAGGTCGTCACGCAAGACTGGCACAGCGAAGCCCGTGGCCTGCCCCCAGTCGTGGTCTATGATGTTGCACCGCAGGAAGGCATCCAAGCTGGACTGCTCTTCGACGCCGCTGCCAGGAGGAGGGCCCTCCGAGCCAGCGGCCAGCTCAGGAGCACGACCGAGCCCGCTTGACCCCAATGGCCTCCGCAGCCTCGAGGTACTTGCGCTTGGCGGCATCCAGCTGCTCCTGACTTCCTCCTTTGGCCTCCTTGAGCTCCTGGGCGGCCTTGTCGAAAGCTGCCTTGCGCTCGTCGAAGTCTTCTCCATCCAGCAAGTCCATGTCGATGTCATCGCCGTCGCCTGCAGTGGCTGCAATGTGCTCGCCGCTGCCTGCCCCCCCTGTAGCAACCCCAGGAGGAGCACCTGCAGCAGCAGGCCCGCTGGCCGCAGCCCTCTTGGCCTGAGCCTCGGCTTGCAGGCGCTGGAGGGTGCCAGTGCAGCTTGTCCTTCATCGGACTGGGCGACAGCCTCGTCCAGGGTGGCCGTGACAGCTCTGAGCGGATCTCCGTCAGCTTGGACGCGGAACAGCGCCTGCTCCGCCTGGCCAAGGTCCTCTTTGAGCTTATCGACGCTCTTGTCCAGCTCAGCGATCTCGGCCTGAAGCTCCTCCTGTTGCTTGCGCAACGCCGCAGCACGCACCTCCGCCTTGTAGAGCTTGGCGCGGAGGTTCTCGACCTTCCAGTGCGCGGCCCTGGACGTGGGCTGCTTGACTGCCGTAGCCTGCTTCTTTGCCAGTTCTGCTTCCTCGACCTTCGCCGTGTCAACGCCTTCGTCCTTGAGGAACTGCAGCACCTCGGCAAACGAGAGCTTGGCGGACGAGCCGCCCGCCGTGCCCTGCTGCTGCGAGGAGGTGCTGGAATGCCATGGCGGCCGAGCTGGGGGCGGCTTGCCAGCCAGCTGTGCGACCTCAGCCCTGAGCTCCTGGATGAGGCGCATCTGCTCCTTGTTGCTGGGTCCGATCGGCGGCGGACCTTGAGCCCAGGCACCTCGAGGCCCTCGAACCGAACCTGACTTGAGTGCCGCCGACGCTTTGCGAGCTGCCTGGACGACTCTCGCTGGGGCATCCTTGCCGCACCCTCTGCACATGATCCTGGACGCCCAGTTGTCCGGGCACCCGCAGCTGCAACTCCACAGCGGAGTCTTGGCTCCAGGCAAGACATCGGGCGGGTTTGGCACCATCCGCCACTGCTGGATCCTGCAGCGGGAGGCGCCGTGCGCTCGTGAAGTGGCCCGTGTTCACGAGCCGCTTCGAAGTACGTGAACACAAACACGGGCCCCTGAAAGAGCTCGTGCCGAAACGGCTAGGAGGAGGAGGAGGAGGAGGAGGAGGAGGAGGAGGAGGAGGAGGAGGAGGAGGAGGAGGAGGAGGATGAGGAGGAGGAGGAGGAGGAGGAGGAGGAGGAGGAGGAGGAGGGGGCCCCCCGAAGGCCAACTACAGGTGTCTCGAACGGCCCTCTGCTGACCATTGCCCCTCGCCGACGCGCCGCAACAAAACGGACCGCGGCCAGCCGCGCCCGGGCCGAGGCGCACGCCTCGCCGCCCGCCGCTCTCTCGCGCTCGCTCCCCTCTCTGCTGGGGCCCTTTGCCGGCCTGGTGCGGGGCTCGTGCCGGCGGCGTCCCGGGCTCGGAGCCGGGAGGCCAGGCGCTCGCTGCTTCGCTGATCGCTGATCCTCGCTCGCCTCTGCTGCACTGTCATGTGGCATCCTCGTGGCTCTCGTGCCTCGGAGTGCGCCGTGGTGCCATGGCAATCGTCCAGAGCACGCGGGCCTCAGCCACACCGCCGCTCGACGACGGCCCCTCCCTTCCCGTGCCATCGCTCGGACGTCCGTCCCCCGTGCATTTTTCGGCTTCGTGCGTGCCTCTCTTTGCCAGCGGATCCAGGCTGCTCCTCGATGGTCCTCGCCGAGAGAACAGTGCACACGTCCGAGCGGTGCCAAGTTGTTCGCACTCGCTGCGCCTCCAGGTGAGCGTCTGAGGCCCCGACGGCCGTCCAAGCTTCGCCACAGGTCCTCGGCGGGCACCGGCGGTGAGGGACGCGCGGCACGAGCCGCCCAGGCCCAGAAGCGGAGGGAGGAAGGCGAGGGCGAGGAGCGCGAGGAGGAGCTCACTCGGCCCTGGGGGACGGCCAATTCGCCGGCCCAACGGGCCAGAGGCGTGCCCAAATCCCGGGTTAACAGGTGAATCGTACTTCTAATTCGCGCGCGCGTGGCGCCCCCTGGGGGTTCTGGGACGAAACGCGCCCTGGGCGGGCCCCAACCAACTCCGGGGCGGTGGGTGTCACGGGTGCCAGAACTCCTGGGGGCCGTCTTCGGGGCCCTCAAGCTCGGCCCACGAGCGCCCCAAGGGACCCCCAGGGAGCTCCGAGAAAGCCCAGGAGTCGGGATCAACGTGTGGCAGGCCTCAAGATGGCCCGGAACCAATCCCCAAAGGCATCCAAATTGCCCCGGAATGGTCCCGGACAGGCCCAAGAGTCCCCCCAGAGGCTGAATTCATTTGACGTTCGTACGGCTTGGAAGGATCTTCGCGTCAAAGCCTTTTCGGGCTTCCGACCGCCTGAGACGGCCCACGATGCCCCCATAGGTCGCCCCAAGTCAAACCAAGAGTCTCCCAGGACGGCACCACGATAGCCCAAGGGGTCCCCAAGACGGCCCCAGGAGCCTCCCAGGAGGGCTCCTGAGGCTCCCAAGAGGGCCCCACGCGTGGGGCCCTCTTTCGCGAGGGGGAATCCGAACTGACATGTCGGAGCCTTTCCCGAAAGATGGTCCCCGAGACCGCCAGGAAGCCCCCAAGAGGCCCCTTAGAGGCCCCCAGAGGCGCAAAAGACCCCCCCCTAAGAGACCCCAAGAGGCCCATGGAATTCCCCCAAATACCGCCGAGAGGCCGCCGAGAGGCCTCCCAAGAGACCCCAAGGAAACCTCCCAAAGAGGTGTCTTTTCTACGATCCGGTTTGGCCCCAAGAATGCCCCTAGAAAGCCATCGAGAAGCCTCATCCTTGTCCGCCCATCTTCCTCCTCCTCCTTCTTGCTCGCCACGAGCCCACCAACATGTACATCAATGATGCAATATGGGCCTTTGGAATGAGCGAAGCGATTCAATGATTTTGCCGGCCTGGCTACGGCGTGTGAGATCCCCGCCGCATGGTCTGCAAGGATGGTTCTCCCTCAGTCCTCTTACCCACGCATTCCCCGTACCCGTACCTTTCTAAAGAGCCCTCGCAACCCCTCCTGTGGTACTCCCCGCAACTTGCTCATTCCGCCGACCTGGGGCCCCGGCTGCGCGACGTGCATCCGTTGGCCGCCATCTTGCCCTCAACTGAAGCACGCCTTTGTACGAGAGATTTCTGCACGCCTCTGGGCGCCGTTCGGGACCTCTCCGGAAGCCCTCCTGGGCACTCTTTGAAGCCTTTTGGGTCCCTCTTAGGCTCATTTGACCCGTCCCTGGGGCCCTCTGGAGCCGTGTCGGACCCTTCCGAAGCGCTTTCCGAGTCATGTTAAGCGAAAGCCCGAGACTGCCAAAAGCCTGCAAAAGCCCAAGGGATTTTGATGATTTTGGTCGCTTCGGGTTTGTCTTTGTGCCTCTTGGAGCTTTCGTGGAGCCTCGTGTGACACTCTTTGGCCTCTCCGTCCACGTTGGAATATCTCCAAGGGTTCTCGAGCCGTCCAAGCGTCCTGAAGGCCTCTCGGTCCCATCTCGGGCCGTCTGGCCGACCGTTTGGATTCCTCTTGAACCGTCTAGGCGAGGATCCTGAGGCCTGCACGCCAAAATAGGCGAGCTTCTCCCGTCCAGAAGAAGAGGCGGCGCTAGCTACGGACGAATTCGGCGGATCATCGTGAAGGATGAGGACCGTGGTGAAGAGGATGATGTGCAGGATGAGGAAGAAGAGGGCGATGAGAAGGCGGAGGAGTGAGGGGTGGGGGAGGACTGGGGGTGAACGGTACTTCTGTGAGGGGGGAGACGGGGGAAAGAGACGAGTATGGGGAATTTTAAGCAGAAGAGGGAGGCGTAGTCACAACTCGATCCACTACTACTACTTGAACTTGTAATTTTCTCCAACACGGCCGAAGCGAACCCGCTTTGGAACGACTCGACTGGTCCGAATGCTCCAAATTCCCCCCCCCTCTAGGTCCTCGGAGACGACGGCGATGCGGAATCCGTGCCTCTGCAATATTTGCCGCTTCAGCTGCACGGGCCCCTGGGTGCGGCCTGGGGCGTTCAGTAGCTGCTGTTTCTCTGGAAAAAAACAAGGGAGGCAATGCGGCTGCGACAACAGAGGGGGATGGTGAGGATACGCAAGGAATGATGGACTGCATGGCAAGCGCTGCCGATGGGGGACAAGAAGGGGGAAGAAGGCGAAACACCAAACGAAACAAGACAAGGGAATTGAAACTCCTTCTGCTTATCCTCCTCCTCCTGTCCCTCCCCTCCCCCTCCTCGTCCACGTCTTCTCCTTTCGTCCTCTCATCAATTGTATTGGGGCTCCTGCCTGCTCCGAACCGTGTTGAAACGCCCAGAACTTCTCCGCTGCATGAAGGAAGGATGGAAGGGGAAAACGCAGGGGGAGAAAGGAAGGACACTATAGTCGTTCGCGCCGCATCTGACATCCGACCCTCCCTCCCATCCTTGACCGTTGCGTTCGGACCCCTCCATTTCCATAAGCGACCCCGAAAATTACATGGATCCTGGCAAGGGGCGAACTCGCATAATACGACATCGGGTATCAAGAGCTCGGAAGGGGCATGCAGGAGGCGGAGGGGAGCTGGGAAGGGTAAGCGGGAAGAGGACGGGCGGAGGAGGATAACGGAAATAAGAGCAACAACGGAGGCGGGAGGAGGTCGGACCGAGGCCGACGGCGAGGAGGGAACACATTACATGGAGCAAGAGGCACAAGGACACATGACAGGTGGGGAATGAAAAGGGAACGTGCCGCGGAGAAGGGGAGTTCGTCGACTGGGACGAAGGGGGGCGCGGGGGGGAGGAGGGATAACGCGACGAGCACGGCCCCATGCTGGCGCCATGCGAGCTAGCAGGCACCCGCTCGCGCCCTTAACAAACAATTCGGCCCGACATGATTTATAATGAAGGCGTCTGGGAGGCTTGCGTGAAGCGCAAAAGGCGCTCCGCGCGCTCCCGCACGGGGCGCCGGCCGCTCCGCGGCGCTGGCCGCTCCGCCCCCCCACGCGGCGGCGGCGTGGGCGCTCCGCGCTCCACCACGGAAACACTGGCCGCCGCCGCGGGGGCCCACCGGCCCCAGCCCCGGCGGGGGAGTGGAGCGCACGGGGAACCCCGGGGAGGGGGAAAGGAGAGGAGAGGGGGAGGAGAAGAGGAACCAGGAGAAGGGAAGGAGGAGGAGGAGGGGGAGGAGGAGGCGGAGGAGGAGGAGGAGGAGGAGGACGAAAAGGAAGAGGAGGAGCAGAGGAGGAGGCGGAGGAGGAGCAGGAGGAGGAGGAAGAGGAGGAGGAGGAGGAGGAGGAGGAGGAGGAGGAGGAGGAGGAGGAACAGGAGAAGGAGGAGGAGGAGGAGGAGGAGCAGGAGGCGGAGGAGGAGGAGGAGCAGGAGGAGGAGGAGGAGCAGGAGCAGGAGGAGGAGGAGCAGGCGGAGGAGGAAGAGGAGGAGGATGCGCAAGGATAGGTCTGTTCCCACTATTGTACGTAATGCTGGATACTGCTGGGTGGTTGTTTATCACAGCGGGTAATCCTGCACCCGGAAGGAATTCCGAACCTTTTTGTGAAAATTTGGCCGTGCAAACATATATGCTCCAGGCTCTGCAAACATGATCGACCCACGAACCCGGAAAGGAATACAGAAATGTAAGGCATTGCAACATTTCAAAGACACCTGATTGGGCGACGGGCACATGCAATGCTGAATGTATCGATGATGATGTACTGTGCCGAGGGCTGTGCTGTGCTACGCCGTGCTGAACTGCGATGTGCCATGCCGCGATTGTGCTCCATCTATAGCGTTGTGGATCGAGTCCTCCCTGGCATCCGAGTCCTCACCGAACTGATCTGGAGCGTAAGCTCGAGCTGCCTGAGCAGATGGTAGCTGCCCCAGAACTAATCGACAGAGGGAACATGCCAGGAGGACGCGCCGCGGAACGTCCCAAGGGACGCGCCAGGCGACGTGCCAGGGGACGTGCCATGGGGACGCACCGCGGGACGTGCAAAGGGGACGCGCTACGGAACGTGCCAATGGACGTGCCGAGGGACGTGCCAGGGGACGCGCCGCGCGACGTGCCAGGTGGACTCGCCACGGAACGCGCCAAGGAACGTGCCAAGGTGCATAGTTGAGTGTATCGATCTTGATGTACCGTGCCGACGGCTGTGCTGTGCTGGGCCGTGCTGAACTGCGATGTGCCATGCCGCGATTGTGCTCTATATAGCATTGTGGATCGAGTCCTCCCTGGCATCCGAGTCCTCACCGAACTGATCTGTGTCGTAAGCTCGAGCTGCCTGAGCAGATGGTAGCTGCCCCAGAACTAATCGACAGAGGGAACATGCCACGAGGACGCGCCGCGGAACGTCCCAAGGGACGCGCCAGGCGACGTGCCAAGGGACGTGCCATGGGCACGCACCGCGGGACGTGCCAAAGGGACGCGCTACGGAACGTGCCAATGGACGTGCACCGCGCGACGTGCCAGGGGGACTCGCCACGGGACGCTCCGCGGAACGTGCCAGGCAACATGCCAGGCTGCAATGCTACGGGTATCGATATTGATGTACCGTGCCGAGGGCTGTGCTGTGCCTGGGCGACCTGGACACGTGAAAACACGCGTTTCGCTCAAGACGTTGTCAGCACATCCTCATGCTAGACATCCGCCTGGGCAACCTGGACACGTGCAAACAAGCGTCTCGCTCGAGACATCCTCAACAAATGCTCATGCTAGACATCCGCCTGGGCGACCTGGACACGTGAAAACAAGCCTCTGGTTCGAGACATCCTCAACAAATCCTCATGCTAGACATCTGTCTGGGCCACCTGGAGGCGTGAAACCAAGCGTCTCGCTCGAGACATCCTCAAGACCTGGGCACGTGAAAACAAGCAATCCACTTGAGAGAGCCTCAGAATTCAGGTCCCCAGGAGAGAACAATCTATAACACAAAACAAGCGTTTCGCTCGAGACATCCTCAACAAATTCTGAAAAACAAGCGTTTCGCTAGGGACATCCTCAATTTTTAATTCGCCGGCCCTACGCGACCTCGTTATTTATCGCAAAAGAAATTCGCCGGCCCTACAGCCGTCAAAACCGGGGGGAAACCAACTAAAAGAGAACCCTGGGCTCAGGCCCTTTCCGGGAAAAAAGCTTCTGAGGGAGGAATTCGTCTCTGTAGGCGCCCGCGGATGGCGAGGACGACGGCGGAGGCGGCCTGGGCGGTGGCCGCCGCGGGGAAATAATCGCTTCCGCAACATTCCTGCGATCCCAATCCGTCAATAAGCCTGCGCAAACAAATAATGTGTTTCCCCATTCGGGGGGGTGATGGCACAACAAAAACATCGCGTAACAAGTGATGCTATCAAGCACGCCTGGTTCGGGAATGATGGTTGCACCCCTGCAGGGCACAAAGGTGGCATAACAACCAATCAACCAACCGGACGAGCACGAAAACGAACTGCCAAGCAAAACAGCGACGAAACATGATCGGGAACAACATGATCGACCCACGAACCCGGAAAGGAATATAGAAATGTAAGGCATTGCAACATTTCAAAGACACCTGATTGGGCGACGGGCACATGCAATGCTGAATGTATCGATGATGATGTACTGTGCCGAGGGCTGTGCTGTGCTACGCCGTGCTGAACTGCGATGTGCCATGCCGCGATTGTGCTCTATATAGCGTTGTGGATCGAGTCCTCCCTGGCATCCGAATCCTCACCGAACTGATCTGGAGCGTAAGCTCCAGCTGCCTGAACAGATGGTAGCTGCCCCAGAACTAATCGACAGAGGGAAAATGCCAGGAGGACGCGCCGCGGAACGTCCCAAGGGACGCGCCAGGCGACGTGCCAGGGGACGTGCCATGGGGACGCACCGCGGGACGTGCCAAGGGGACGCGCTACGGAACGTGCCAATGGACGTGCCGAGGGACGTGCCAGGGGACGCGCCGCGCGACGTGCCAGGTGGACTCGCCACGGAACGCGCCAAGGTGCATAGTTGAGTGTATCGATCTTGATGTACCGTGCCGACGGCTGTGCTGTGCTGGGCCGTGCTGAACTGCGATGTGCCATGCCGCAATTGTGCTCCATATAGCCTTGTGAATCGAGTCCTCCCTGGCATCCGAGTCCTCACTGAACTGATCTGGATCGTAAGCTCGAGCTGCCTGAGCAGATGGTAGCTGCCCCAGAACTACACAGAAGGAACATGCCAGGAGGACGCGCCGCGGAACGTCCCAAGGGGCGCGCCAGGCGACGTGCCAGGGGACGTGCCATGAGCACGCACCGCGGGACGTGCCAAGGGGACGCGCTACGGAACGTGCCAATGGACGTGCCGAGGGACGTGACAGGGGACGCGCCGCGCGACGTGCCAGGTGGACTCGCCACGGAACGCGCCAAGGAACGTGCCCAGGTGCATAATTGAGTGTATCGATCTTGATGTACCGTGCCGACGGCTGTGCTGTGCTGGGCCGTGCTGAACTGCGATGTGCCATGCCGCGATTGTGCTCTATATAGCGTTGTGGATCGAGTCCTCCCTGGCATCCGAGTCCTCACCGAACTGATCTGGATCGTAAGCTCGAGCTGCCTGAGCAGATGGTAGCTGCCCCAGAACTAATCGACAGAGGGAACATGCCAAGAGGACGCGCCGCGGAACGTCCCAAGGGACGCGCCAGGCGACGTGCCAGGGGACGTGCCATGGGCACGCACCGCGGGACGTGCCAAGGGGACGCGCTACGGAACGTGCCAATTGACGTGCACCGCGCGACGTGCCAGGGGGACTCGCCACGGGACGCTCCGCGGAACGTGCCAGGCAACATGCCAGGCTGCAATGCTAAGGGTATCGATATTGATGTACCGTGCCGAGGGCTGTGCTGTGCCTGGGCGACCTGGACACGTGAAAACACGCGTTTCGCTCAAGACGTTGTCAGCACATGCTCATGCTAGACATCCGCCTGGGCGACCTGGACACGTGCAAACAAGCGTCTCGTTCGAGACATCCTCAACACATGCTCATGCTAGACATCCGCCTGGCGACCTGGACACGTGAAAACAAGCCTCTGGTTCGAGACATCCTCAACAAATCCTCATGCTAGACATCTGTCTGGGCCACCTGGAGGCGTGAAACCAAGCGTCTCGCTCGAGACATCCTCAAGACCTGGGCACGTGAAAACAAGCAATCCACTTGAGAGATCCTCAGAATTCAGGTCCCCAGGAGAGGACAATCTATAACACAAAACAAGCGTTTCGCTCGAGACATCCTCAACAAATTCTGAAAAACAAGCGTTTCGCTAGGACATCCTCAATTTTTAATTCGCCGGCCCTACGCGACCTCGTTATTTATCGCAAAAGAAATTCGCCGGCCCTACAGCCGTCAAAACCGGGGGGGAACCAACTAAAAGAGAACCCTGGGCCTATGCCCTTTCCGGGGAAAATGGGGAGGAGGAGGGGGCGTCGGAGGAGGAGGACGAACTATAGGATTAATAACGGGCAAACGGCGAACACGACGACGACCCGCGCTATGGCGGGAGTGTCGTTCCATTGGACGGAAGCGTCATGGCAGCTTGAACGCGTGAACCAGTACAACTATAGCACTTTTCTGCAGGACAGAAAAAGGTCCGATTGAAAACGCGCACGACAAACCAACTTGTCAGTTCCAGTGTCGCAGCAGGAGAAAACATGTTTGGGAGGCCCCCGCACAACGCAGTATCAAGGAAAAGAAGAAGGTAACATTCACGGTTGATAGAGGGTGCGCTGCTGGATCTCCCCAGGGGGGGGGGGGGGGGGGGCGGAAGGGCATTCCCCGATCCGTCGTCGGGGACCCCCCCCTCCCCCCTTCCCGATCCGTCGTCGGGGACCCCCCCCCCCTTTCCCCCCTTTCCGATCCGTCGTCGGGGAACCCCCCCCTCCCCGTTTCAAAAGGGCAGGGGTTCCGACCCCCCCCCCTCCCCCCCTTTGGTGGACCCCCCCTCCAGTACATGGACATTATTTTCGAACCCTGTGGCCCAAGATGCCCCCCAGACCCCGAAAGTTAATATTGATGGCGTGGCGACGGGGGGGGCGTGAGTGGACAGAAATATTCGAACCCCAAAGCACCGCCTTTACTGAGATCAACATTGATGTCGGGGGCGCGGGGGTGATTTAGAATCTCCCTCAAATGTGTTGTACGATCCCCCCCTTTCGCCACGCCGCCCCCTGACTCCAGAACCCGACCCCCGCCACCCCTACCCCTAGTCCTCACCCCAACCCAAACCCCTAACCGCAACCACTAACCCCAGCCCCGAAGAGTACTCACTACTCATTACTCACTACCCACAACTGACTAATCGCTATTCGCTACGCATTTCTCACTACCCCCTACTCACTACTCACGAATCACTACTCACTATCCACTACTCAGTACCCACCACCCACTACTCGCTACTCACTACTCCCTACTCACCACTCCCTCCTCCCTACGTACTACTCACTACTCACTCCTCACTACGCACTACTCAATACTACTCACTAAGCACTACTCACTACTCCCTACCCCCTACTCCCTACTCACTACTCATTACCCACTGCCTGCTAATCCACTACCCATTACTCACTACTCATTGCCCACAAATCACTACTCACAAACCACTACTCGCTACTCCCTAGACGATACTGGCTACACAGCACTCAGTGCTCACTACTCGCTGCTCCCATACTCGCTAATCAATACTCACTACTCACTCCCCGCTAATCATTACTCACTACTCACTACTCCCTACTCACTAGTCACCACATAACCTCTAGTCACCAGTCACTAGTCACAGGTCACTAGTCACTACCCACTACCCACTACTCACTACTCACTAATCACCACTCACTACCAACTATCCGCCACCCATTTCTTACTACTCACTGCTCACTGCTCACTACTCCCTACTCACTACTCGCTGCTCCCTAGTCGTTACTCACTACTCACTACCCACTACTGACTACTCTCTACTCACTACGCCCTACTCGCTCCTCACTACTCACTACTCGCTACTCCCTACTCGTTACCCACTACACACTACCCACTGCCACTACTACTACTCTCTATTCATCACTACTCACTACTCACTATTCGCTACTCCCTACTCGCTACTCACTACACACTACCCACTGCCACTACCCACTACTCGCTTTTCATCTCTACTTACTACTCACTACTCACTACGCACTACGTACTCCTCAGTACCGTACTACTCAGTACTCACTACTCACTACTCACTGCTCACTACTCACTATTCGCTACTCACTACTCACTACTCACTACCAACTACTCACTACTCACTACCCACTACGCACCACGCGCTACGCACTACACACTACCCACTACTCACTACGTACTCACTAATCACTACTCGCCACCCACTACCCACTACCCACTACTCACTACCCACTACTCATTACTCCCTAGTCAGTACTCACTACTCACTACTCGCTGCTCACTACTCCTAGTCACTACTCGCCACTCACTACTCACTCATCAGTACACACTACTCTCTATTCACTACTCACTACTCCCCACTCCCTACTCCCTACTCCCTACTCGCCACTCACTACCCTCTATTCACTACCCAATACTCACTACGCACTACGCACTAACTCACTACTCACTACTCACCACTCCCTACTCCCAACTCCGTACTCTCTACACACCTTCTCTGGCGCAGAACAGAAAGGAGAAGCGAGAGAGGCCCCCCCTCCCCGGCTCGCTTTCCGGCGCAAAGGGGGGGAGGGGGGGGGGGTGTTCCGAACCACCCCCCCCCTTTCAGCGCCAAGGGGGGGGAGGGGGGGGGTTCTAGACCCCCCCTTTAGTGTATTCAAGGAGACCCACTGGCGCACTTTCCGGTTGATAATCTTGAAGGGAGGCCGGATTAGGGGGCGGACAGCTAGAAGACCTGGGGGGGGAGCGAACATGATTTGGATGGGGGAACAACTCCAGCCGGCTCCTGCCATGATGCTGTGCGAATGTCAGCTTGTTATCAACAACAACAAGCGGGGCGCGTGTTTAAAACAATGGTTCCTGTGCTCGGGCGAATCGCGGGTGGGGGGCGCCCGCCAAATGGCGCCAACTGGAAACACGCAGCGGCGGCGCCAATGATTAGGGCCAACACCCGGCCGACAGCAGGAGGGCGACAGGCGCGACGCAAGCGGCGCCGCTTCAAAAGGGGGGACAGCAGCGCCTCCGCTCTCGCGGGGCGATTGGGCCAAATTGGCTACAGATAAGGGAAACATGATGGACCCACGAACCCGGAAAGGGATATAGACATGTGGAGCATGGACACGTTTTCATGATACCCAACTGGGCAACACCTCACGAAACATCCCACGAGACACCTCACGAAACAGCCCACGAGACACCTCACGAAACATTCCACGAGGACACCTCACGA
>CAUYUJ010012381.1:147980-177980 GCA_963575745.1 Prorocentrum cordatum | reverse complement strand
TCAAAAACTGCAATGCAGGAAAAAAACACTGCAACGCAGGTCTTCGCAAACCCGGGTCAGCCAATATGCGCGGCCGCCTCGCGGCCACGAGCGGCTCGCTAACCCGGGTCAGCCAGAAGGGGTCTTTGCAGGATCCTGCAGGATCCGGTGCCCTGGCTGACCCCCGTTTGCATTGACCCCCGTCTCTTGAGCCCCGAATGCCCGCCTGCTTCGTCCCGCCGGCCCTGACCTCCGGCCTGCACGTTCGTCGTCGCCTGCTTACTTCTCGTTACCTTTCTCCCCTTCCGTCGCCGCGCATCACAGACAGCCGAAAGCCGGCGGCGCCGTAGCCAGTGCCTCCCTCCCCCCCCGGCCTTCTCCTCGTCCTCCGCGCACCTGTCCAACCTGCCCTGCCCTGCGCTGCCCTGGCTGGGCGTGAGTCTGCGCGTGAGTGTCTGCTGCCCGTCCGCGGCACGGGATCATACGGCACCTGCTGGAGCGCACTGGACGACGCCTTGGTGCAATTTGACATCGCGGCCTCGGAAGCACCTGAAGAGCTCTCGCGATGATTGCGCTCCTGGGCCCCGCGCAAAAGTGTACGCTGCCGCATGCGCGGTCTCCTCGTGGGGCCTCTGAGACAATCGGCGGCGGAGGGAAGGTTCTGCT
Organism: Prorocentrum cordatum; assembly: GCA_963575745.1. Classification (NCBI taxonomy): domain Eukaryota; class Dinophyceae; order Prorocentrales; family Prorocentraceae; genus Prorocentrum; species Prorocentrum cordatum. Next base: position 177,335 of record CAUYUJ010012381.1, on the reverse strand, counting down.
GCCGTCTGCGCCCTCATACCTGTACCAAAATAGTTCTGTAACCTGCCAGGTCTCGTTTTTTGATTTTGTTTTTGTTTTTGTTTTCAAACAATTATCTGTTTTTGCTTGCAAAGATCCCTCTCTCTCAAATCAGAGTGAGGGGGCTAAACCGAATGGTCATTCATTGTCCCTGGGTGCGTGGCTGAAGTGGAATTCCGCGATGCGGATTCTTGTTGTTGTTGTTGTTGATGTTGTTGTTGTTGTTGTTGTTGTTGTTTTTGTTGTTTTTGTTGTTTGTTGTTGTCGTCGTCCCACCCGCGACCCGCCCCGCGACCCACCCGCGACCCACCTCACGACCCACCCGCGACCCACCCACGACCCACCCCGCGACCCACCCGCGACCCACCCCGCGACCCACCCGCGACCCACCCGCGACCCACCCGCGACCCACCCCGCGACCCGCCCGCGACCCACCCCGAGACCCACCCGGCGACCCACCCGCGACCCACCGGCGACCCACCCGCGACCCACCCGCGACCCACCCCGCGACCCACCCGCGACCCACCCCGCGACCCACCCGCGACCCACCGCGACCCACCCGCGACCCACCCGCGACCCACCCCGCGAGCCACCCAAAATTTTCGGCGCCTGCGGTGGGTTTTTTTGCATTCGCTCCAGGTGGAGAACCTGCGACCCACCCGCGACCCACCGCGTTCAGTGTACAAATCAAAATTTTCGGCGCCTGCGGCGGGCTGTTTTTGAATTCCTTCCAGGTGGAGGTGGAAAGCCCGCGACCCACCCGCGACCCAGTCTACGTTCACTGAACAAGCCAAAACTTCGGCGCCTGCGGCGGGTTTCTTTTGCATCGGCGACCCACCCGCGACCCACCGGCGACCCACCCCGAGACCCACCCGCGACCCACCCCGCGATCCACCCGCGACCCACCCGCGACCCACCCGCGACCCACCGCGACCCACCCGCGACCCACCCGCGACCCACCCCGCGACCCACCCAAAATTTTCGGCGCCTGCGGCGACCCAGCCGCGACCCACCCCGCGCCCGCCCCCTCCCCCTCACTCTTATCCGCAATTGCGGGGTGCTACGTATCTACTCCTCTCTGGCTTCTGCACGGCCATCCGGACCAACATAAACCTTTCCTGGCTAACCCGCAGCGCCGCGGTGTCGACGCTGAGGCCGAGATCCGTCTGGTACTGCATGGCCACGGTGCAGGAGACGACCGTCCGAAGCGTCTCGACAATCTCTTTGAGAACCTGGAGGCGGACCCTTGGCTGCTCTCTTGACAAAGAGAAGGAAGCCCGAAGGGACGACGGGCAACCAAGAAATGAATCGCCATACGAGCCTGAGCGAATGCACCGAACAAGCGAGACGATCAGCCAGGCACGCTCGAGGAGAGGTGGCGTTGAACGCGCACGCAGGGATCTGTGACTCTATCGGCAGTGGACAAACCTCCCTTTAGTAAATCTCCTTTTCGTGAAAACGGCCTAAGACCGAAACCGACGGACCCGGACCCGAACAAATGACGGCCGCGACGCCCTCTCGCGAACCGAAAACTGCCAATTCGCTAATCGACGTGTCAGGGTAGGTCTATCAACCTCCGACTCTAGAATCTCAACGCTGCGCCTTGCTGCCGCCGGTGCAGATAATTCGCTGAATGTACCAAGCCTCCTCGACGGCCCCAGAATCCCCGACACTTCAGACGCTGCTGGGTGCCGTGGGGCGCATCGGAGATGCTGCTGGGGCGTTGCGTAAGTTTGGTTGGCCCAAAAGGGGGTCCAGCTGAAGGGGGGTGGTGCAATAGGTTTGGGGCAATTGTATTGCACATCTATTGCGACGGAGGAATGTATTGCGTTGTATTGCAGCTGATATGTTGCACGCGAACATCAAGCAATACATTTGCGCACCGAAATGCATTGCACGCCCCCAATGTATTGCAACCCCACGAATGTATTGCACCAAATCTATTGCACAACCCCCTTGTCGCTGGGCTTCCTTTTGGGTCGACCCGAGTAAGGGGAGGGGCGACAAGTGGGGTGGGTGAAGAAACGGGAGTCTTTCGCTCCCCTTTTGGGTCCCAGGGGGCCCATTTTAGGGCCCCTGATGTGCACGACGACGAGGACGACGACGGCGGCGACGACGACGACGACGACGACGGCCTGCCCATTACGCAACGCCCGAGCGGCTGGGAGCCCAAGGCCTCCAGCTCAGGCGCCAGGATCGCCCCAGGGGGCCGAGATGTCTGGCCCGTGGGCCCAACGGTGGCGCGGGGACTCCGTGGCCGGGGCCCGAAAACTGCCCCCGGCGGCCGAAACAGGAGAAAAAAAAAGCCTTCTCGAACCCAGAACCTCGAGCCCAATCCCCCCCTTCCTGCTGGCCGGAACCAACCAGTGCTGGGCCACCTCAGACCACCAGAGCTGGCTCCAACCCCAGAGGCCGAGATGTCTGGCCGAGGACCCATCGGTGGCGCGGGTTTCAGGATGCGCAGAAGAGTCGGAGTCGAACAGGTCGGCGCCTGCGGCGGGCTCCGACACAAAACGGCGAAGGTGGACAAACAAGACATGAGGTCATACCACCATTCTGTTTGCCAGCCCCGTGCTTCTTTCTTCACCCTCGGGCCTCATTCGACCTCTCAGCCTGTCGAGATTACTTTCCCCCTCCTGCACAGCTGTGCCCCAGAGCTTGTCGCTCCACTTCCTGCCTCCGTCGGGGGCGCGCAAACATGGGTTAGCGATCCATGGATTTGGCGCGCGGTCGCCAAATCCATGGATCGGGGAGGTGCCCTCCCCAAAATGCGGCCTGTGCCGCCTCGTTCGGCGGCCGAGATCCGGGATTTCCCATGGAAGCGGGACCCGCCGCTAGTCCACGCCCCCCTTGATCCATGTTTGCGATCGCCTGCCTCCGCCCCGTCGTCCGCTCCCTCGCTCGTCGCCCCCCTTCCCCCCCTCGCCGTTGCCAGTGCCGCTGAACCCCCCTCCGCTCCCCCCCCCACGCCGCCCTGGCCCGCCCTCGCCCCGGCCCCAGGGCCCCTCCTCCTCGCAGGAGGAAAAGCACACACGCACACAGACACAGTTGACCTTCGATCCCTAGGAAAATATGGGAAATGGGGGGGAAGACGAAAATCAAAGAAATAAGCGAAAAGATGGGGAATCCTGGGATGTGTGACTATGTGTGTGTATGTGTGTGTGTGTGTGTGTGTATTTAGCTGTGTGTCCCTGGGCCCCTTCATCCTCGTCTTGTCCCCAGACATCCGGCTGCTCCACTTTTTCCGATGCGTGGGCCCCACAGGTCTGGACCACTTCCCTATAGGGCCGGCTTTTCGGACCTCTTTTCCTATAGGGCCGGCTTTTCGCCCCAGGCTGTGTCTTGACGCTCCCGAGGCCCAGCGAGGACCCCAGGAGGCCGAAAGCGGCCAAAAATCGCCCGCTCCAATTCCTTTGGAGCGTCGGGTCTCCAGGTTCGCGCGCTCGCCCCTGGCGCTGCTCTTGTTGCTGCTCTTCCGTCGCTCGCTCGTTCGGCGCTCGGGCTCGCCCCAAGCGCGCCCGCGGGCCTGGGGCTGCCCCGCCCCTGGCCCGCGCTCTCTGGCCCCATCTCCCGGCAGTTCTCCCCTCCTGGCCGCTGGCCGTGGCGCTCCTGTGAACCCCTTGCCTGGGAGCCCTCCCTCCTTCTCAGGCGAAGCCAGGACGAGAATAGCACCGGGTGGGGATAGATCGAGAATCTCTGAGATCCGGCGGCTCTGCAAGATGTATCGGGCGCCGCGGCCTTCTCAGAATGTTCCGGAACGCTCTGAGAGCGTTCCGGAACGCTCTGGAACGGACTATCCTCGTCCTACAACCCCGTGCGAAAAACAACTGGTGTTTGGTGAGCCCCCCAGCCCCCCATTTTCAATGTTGATCGTGCGACCGGCGAAGTTCGAAACAACAAGTCAACACCGCATTGAACGTTGAACTTTGGTGTGTGCGTGTAGAAACACCAGTTGCTGTTTGCACGGGGTTGAAGAGAATGAGGCGAAGAAGACGACGACGACCACGATGATGATGAAGATGAAGATGGAGATGAAGATGATGAAGATGATGATGATGACGATGATGATGATGATGATGGTGGTGGTGGTGGTGGTGGAGGTGATGATGATGATGATGATGATGATGATGATGATGATGATGATGATGATAATGATGATGGCGATGTTTTGGGGAGTGCGGAGGGTTTGGAAGGGTCGTGAGGGTTCTGGCGATTTTTGGGGGAGTGCAGAGGGTTAGGGATGGGAGGGTTCCAGAGGTTTTCGGAAGAGTGCGGAGGGTTGCAGATGGATGGGAGGTTCTGCTGGAGAAGCGTCGAGGAATGGGACGGTTTCGCAAGTTTTTTTTGGCAGTGCAGACGGTTCAGTACGGGTGGGAGGGTTCCAGAGGTTTGGGAGGAGCGCGGAGGAGTGAAATCATGCTTGTCCGCGATTGCCCGCCTATTCCCCGGTGTATTGCCCGCCCATCTTTGTTCCAATTGCCCGCCTCTTTGTGTTAGAATAAAAAATGTTACTGTGTAATTGTTTTTTTGGGGGAAAATGAATGCAGCGGGTAATTCGTGTAAAATAAGCGGGTGATGGGCTGGGTGATCGGCGGGTAATGGCGGGCAACTATGATTTCACGGACGCGATGGTTCGCCCTCCTTCCCCCCTCTCGTCACCAGTCTCGTATTCCTACCACGTCATCGTTGTCGTCATCCTCCTCGCTTTTCTCCTCGCCCCCCCCATCATCTCCCTGCCCTTCCCTACAGTGGGCATGCTACATCAGAAATCAACCTGGCAGCAGGTGCCCCGCGGAGATTTCTTATCTCTTGATGGCCATGGGAACCCATGGGGCCCCTGAGGCACCCCATGAACTTCAACGAAGATCGACGGCAAGTGTGGTCGTAGATTTCTTCAATCAATATTTCTGATCGCATGTGTGTACTGCGTGTTTCTCGTTGCTCTGGCGCGTGAATCATATCCTCGTCCTCGTCGACGTCGTCCTTCATCCTGCGTCGTCGTCATCCGTTTTTTATTCCTCCTCGTGCCTCGTCGTTGCCGTCGTCGTCGTCGTCGTCGTCGTCGTCGTCGTCGTCATCGTCGTCGTCTTCGTCGTCGTCTTCTTCTGATCTTTCTCTTGAACCTCGTGCGAAAAGAAGCTGGTGTTTGGTGAACCCCCCAGCCCTACTTTTCAATGCTGATCGTGTGACTGGCGAAGTTCGAAAAAACAAGTCGGCACCGCATTGAACGTTGAAGTTGTGTGTGCGCATGTTGTGCGTGTATCCTGCTACTCTTTATGTTTCTTTCTGCTTCTGCTATTTAGTGATTCCAAAACGGCCCCCGAGGCTTCGAGGGGAGGCCCAATGCCTCAAGAGGTACACCCCCCAAATGGCCCTACGATCCCAACATCCCCCTAACAGGCCACCAGAGTTGGGGGGCATGGCCAGGTGATGGTGATGGGAGGGCGAGGAGGAAGAGGAGGGGGAGGAGGAGAAGGAGGAGGATGACAAGGACGAGGAAAGACGAGGAGGAGCAGAAGGTCGACGACGACGGCGACGAAGGGAAGGTGAGGGAAGCGCAGGCGGAGGACGAATGGGATGAGGACAAACCCAAACATCCGGCTGCTCCGATTGTTTCGATTGATGGGCCCCGGAAGTCTGGACCACTTCCCCAGGGCCAGTTTTGCGCCCCGAGTGATCTCTTGACGGCGCCGGGGGCCGGCGAGGGCCCCCGGAGGCCGGAAGCGGCCCCAAGTCTGCCGCACCGATTTCTGTGGAGCGCCGGGTCTCTGGGAAGACGAGGCGGAGACGAGCCACGGCCGGGGCGCCTTGTCGCTCTGCTCGTCCGGCCGAGGGGCTCTGAGCGTCCCGCCTCGGTGCTTGCGGTAGTGGCCGCGCAGCTTGCTCGCCGCTTTCGCTGCCAGCTCGAACCCCGCGTACGAGTCCTCGGGCCCGCGGGAGATCGCCGTGAAGAGAAGGGGCCCTGAAGGAAGGAGGGCCCGACTCGGCTTCGCAGTTTTCGGTGCCTGTGGGCTTCCACGGGCCTCGAGGCCGTCGCACAACTCATTGCACCGGCCTTGCAGACGTGCTCCAGCGGATCTTTTCGTGGACTTCTGTCCATGCAAAACCCCGAAACAGCGAGCGACAAACGCAGTGAATCTCACGTGGATTTTTTTTGTTGGTCTTCATTCCTGGCCCAAAACGAAAAAGAAAGTCCGCATGACAGTCACTGCGAAATCCGGAGCGAAATTCTCCAGCACCCTTTGGGCCCCTCCTACTGTTGTCTGAGCGCAATCCGCCCTGCGATGTTGGCGCCGTGACACAACGGCTCGGGATCAGAAGCCGGGCGCAGGGGAAGGCCGGGGTTCCAGGACGCGTCTCCGCCAGGACCTGTCTCCTGCACACGGCAGGGAGAAGGAGGACAGGATCACGACATCACGGGGGCGGTGGTGTCCACTTGTGGTCCATCAGACGGCGAAAGAAGGGGAGGAGGGAGGGAGGAGGGATAACGAGCCAGATTTGGAGGGCGGGAGAGAGAGGGGATGAGGAAGGAGGAGAGAGAAGGGAGGGTAAGGAGGGAGGGGGGGAGGACATGAGAAAGAGCAGGAGGAGGAGGAGGAGGAGGAGGAGGAGGAGGAGTAGGAGGAGGAGGATGAGGAGGAGGAGCTGTCTGTGCGAGCTGGCGAGGCTGGCAGCTCAGAATCGCGACTCCTTGCGGAACGCCTTCAACGATAGGTGCACCTCGTGCAACTGGCACAAGGCGTCGCTGGACATCACGGGCGAGTCCTGCAAGGATTGGCTGGCCGACGTGCACGACATGATCTGTCATAAGATGCTTGAACTGGTACGTTTATGACAACCGTTATTCGGCGGCGAGCGCGGGGGTGGTGAGAAGGGGCGGGCCTTCTCAGAGGACTCGGAAGTCCCACGGCCTTCTGAGCAGTTTCCTAAGCCTCCTCAGAAGACACAGATAACTTCTCAAAGGCGCGAGAGCTTCTGAGAAATCCCGCCGCCTTCTGAGAAGGCCTTCTCCTTCTCACTTCCCCCCCTCGCTCGCCGCCGAGTTCTGCCCTCCTCAAATCTCGGGGGCCCCTCGCACGCTCTAGCAGCACGCGGCCGTGGCCGTGTGCTGCTGCTCCTCCTGGTCGAACAGGGGCGGGGAGGGGGGGCGACCGCCGGACGCGCATCCCAGGCCGAGGGCTATCGGGACCCCGTGGCACTCTCAGAGAAAAGGCGGAGGCGGAGGACAGACATGCCCATACGACCACCCTTGGGGTGATAAGGAGGTTTGGGGGACGGGGGGGGAAAAGCCAACTGCTGGCAAATGCGACGGGTGTGATGATGCCGACGCTGGTGACGCGCCCTCGACGTAGCGGCGACGCGTGATGGCGATGCTGCGCTGCGGCGCAATGTCACTCTCGTCCCCGCTTTGTATCTCTTTAGGGCGACGAAGTCTATGCATATCCACTGCTCCCTGGCCAGGCCCGTCCTGAACCCAGCAGCGGTGTATATACCATGCCCTCCTGGCCCAAGAGGTGCAATGGATATGCGTAGATTCCGTCACCCGACTATTTTTTCCAAGTCAGCGGATAGTACATCCTGGAGCAGTGGGGACATTCCACCAGTGACACTTTTGTGGGCTCTGGCGCGGGCGATGGGCGAGGCTTCGGAGGCGATGGGCGAGGCATCCGACGTTGCTGACTGCGACCGCAGCAACACACGCACCTTATCTGCTCATCTTTTTATCCGCCACCGTGCCTTTGGCACGCTGGGGGCGGATTAGATAATGCCTGCCAGTTGTCTGGAAGGGCTGTTTCCAGGGTCGACCTCCCCCTCCAGCGCACGCATCCTCAGAACATCGATCATCCCATGGCGTTGCTCTTCGGTGCCCTTTTCAGCTTCAAGACAGTTCCAAGACAACTAATCTTCCAAGGCGATTGCAAGACGCCCCATGCCAATCCATAGGCAACGCGCCACCATAGGCTCCAATATCCCCCCCCTCACATGAAGCCTCCAAGGGACACTCAAAAATACCTCCAATGAGGCCCTCAGAGGCGGACAACATTGAGCATTGTAGCACCTGAGGGAACTCATTGCTGTTCCCCACATGCTGAATGGGGTTCTGGTTTTCTTCCTACCCTCGTCCCACCCGCGTCCCCTCCACCTCCCTCCCTCCCTCCCATTCCTTCTCACCTGCACTCGCGCGCGCGCAAACTGCACGCATAAACACGCAATCGCACACGCACACAAAAGCACATAGTCACAACACACACACATGCACACCACACGCACGTAGGAGAGGGAAGGCACATGGACGAGGCAACGCTAGTATATAATATGGCGGGCCGCAATGCATGGCAAGCGTGGCACCTTCTGGACGCCAACGGGGGTGCGTAACGGGTGGGGGCGCCATCCGTCTCAAGGTTGCAAGACGCGACATGCGTGGCACTTTCTGGACGCCAGCGGGGGACCGCAAGGGGTGGGGGCGCTGTCCGTCTCAAGGTCACAAAGCAGGACACGAGTGGTACTTTCTGGACGCGAGAGGGTGTCCGCAAGGGGTGGGAGCGCTACCCGTCTCAAGGTTGCAAAACGTGGCAAGCGTGGCCCTTTCTCGAAGCCGCAGGGGGTCCGCAACAAGTGGGGGCGCTGGACGCCAGAACAAGGTTCGCAAAATGTGTGTGTGTGTGTGTGTGTGTGTGTGTGTGTGTGTGTGTGTGTGTGTGTGTGGGGCTATCCGTCACAAGGTCGCAAGGCGTGGCGAGCGTTGAACTCTCTGGACGCCACAAAGGGTCCACAAGGGGTGGGGGCGCTATCCGTCGTCTCAGGGTCGCAAAGCGTACCAAACGCCACAAGGGGTCCGCAGGGGTGCGGACGCTATGCGTCTGAAGGCCGAACGACGTGGCAAGCGTGAGAAAGAGAAAGAGAGAGAGAGAGAGAGAGAGACAGAGAGAGCAAGAGAGAGAGAGAGAGAGTGAGGAGTGAGAGAGAGCGAGAGGCAGGAGTGGAGGAGGAGTGGGTATTTTCTTCGCGCGGAGCCTTATGGTTTTGAGAGAATCACAAATATTGTTGGATTCCCATTGGATTTAATTTGATTCTTGATGCATTCGAACGCTATTCCTAGTGATTCTGCTTGATTCCAAATGATCGTTATGTATTCCTATTGATTCCGGTCGCTTCGCATTGATTACAAGTGATCTCATTGCTTCCTAGTGATTCCTATTGGTTGCAATTTATGCCTATTGGCTCCTTTTGATTCCTATGAACCCCTGGTGCTTACGATTGATTCGAACTGATCCCAATTGATTCCTGCTGCTTCATACGGGTTCCTATTGGTTCCTTCTGATTCTCATCGATTCCAATCAATTTCTCTTGATTTCTACTGAATCCTACTGGTTCCTATTGACTCCTGTTGATTCCTATCGTGTGCGAGCGATTACTAGTCATTCCTAATGATTCCTGTTGATTGCTAGTGATTCCTGTTGATTCCTATTGAGTCCGATTGATCCTCACCGATTCTTTTTCTGATTTTGCTTAAAGAAGAGAGTGAGAGAGAGAGAGAAAGAGAGAAAGAGAGAGAGAGAGAGAGAGAGAAAGCGAGAGAGAGAGAGAGAGGAGAGAGAGAAAAGAGAGAGAGAGAGAGAGAGAGAACCAGAGACAGTGCGAGAGACAGGGCTGGAGGAGGAGGGGACCATTTCCTTCGCGCGAAGCCTTTTGTTTTTCCCAACCATCTTGTAGTGTTGGGTTCTCGTTTTGAAAAGACAGCGCCCCGCTTTCCGGCTCCTCCTCCTCCCCCTCCTCCCTCCTCCACTCCCTGCCTCTGCCCTCCGATGCCCATGCTCCACCGAAGGCCCCAGTGGCAGGGTCCGCATGCGATTCCACCTCCATGTCGGCGCACGCCTCACACGTTTCGTGGCCTCATCGGGTGCTCCACCGAAGGCCCCAGTGGCAGGGTCCGAATGCAGTTCCACTTCCATTTCGGCGCACCCCTCAGACGTTTTGTGGCCCCATAGGGTTCTCCGCCGAAAGCCCCAGTGGCAGGGTCCGCATGCAGTTCCACCTCCATGTCGGCGCACCCCAGACACGTTTCGTGGCCCCATAGGGTGCTCCACCCAAGGCCCCAGTGGCAGGGTCCGCATGCAGTTCCACTCCTTGTTCGGCGCACCCCTCGCACGTTCTGGTGCCCCATAGGGTGCTTCACCGAAAAGTGGCAGGGTCCGCATGCAGTTCCACCTTCATTTCGGCGCACCCCTCACACGTTTCGTGGCCCCATAGGGAGCTCCACCCAAGGCCCCAGTGGCAGGGTCCGCATGCAGTTCCACTTCCTTTTCGGCGCACCCCTCACACGCTTCGTGGCCACAGTCTGGTCCACCGATTGCCCCAATGGCAGGGTCCGCATGCAGTTCCACCTCCGTTTCTGCGCACCCCTCACACGCTCTGTGGCCCGACAGGGTTTTCCACTCAAGGCCCCAATGGCAGGGTCCGCATGCAGTTGCACCTCCGTTTCGGCGCACCCCTCACACAATTCGTGGCCCCATAAGGAGCTCCGCCGAAGGCCCCAGTTGCAGGGTCCGCGTGCAGTTCCACCATCCATTTCGGCGCACCACTCACGCGTTTCGTGGCCCCATAGGGTGCTCCGCCAAAGGCCTCAGTGGCAGCGCCCGCACGCGGTTCCACCCTGCATTTCGGCACACCCCTCACACGCTTCGTAGCCTCACATGGGGCTCCACTGACGGCTCTGGTGGCAGCGTCCGCATGGCGTACCCGTGCCAATTTTGGCACACCCGTCGCACGCGTCGTGGCCCCAGCGAGAGGTTCACCGGGGACGATGCCCACAATTGCGTTACTCTCAACTGCGCATGGTTGGGCCCATCGTCAAGATCATGTTTTGAGAGAATATCATTGGTTATTGGTTTCCCGTTGGACTCGGTTGGCCTCTTAATGCGTTCGAGTCGCATTCCTATTGATTTGCTCCTTATGGATCCGAAATGATTGTTATTGATTCCTATCATTTCCGACTGTTTTACATGTATTAGAAGTGATCCCTATGGATTTCGACTGATTCCTAGTGACTCATATTTTCTCCAAACAGGCTCGCACTATAGGAGTCCTAGCTTAAATCCTACTAACTGGTCCGTTGCCCCCTTAATTCTTCTGCCCCCCTAATTCCGATGGCTATGGCTATGCCTATGCCTATGCCCCCCTTTTTCCAATGGCCCCCCCCCTATGTAGGCTTGCTTGCTTGCTTGCGCGCTTGCTTGCTTGCTTGCTTGCGCGCTTGCTGGCTTGCTTACGCGCTTACTTGCGCGCTTGCTTGCTTGCTGAGTTGCGGATTCCAAGCATGCTCGATTCCCCCGATTCCTTGTTTCGAGTCTCAAATCTATTTGGAGTCAACGCTGACTGGTATTTACTCCTCTTGGTTCCAACTGGCTCTTATTGACTGCTTGTATTTCCTATTGATTCGTACTGATCCCTATTGATCCCTACTGCGTCATATGTATTCGTAGTGATTCCAATCGATTTCTACTAATTCCTATTGGTTCCTATTGATTCCTATTGATTCCTGTTGTTTCTATTGTTTCCGACTGATTCCTAGTGATTCCTAGTCATTTCTATTGATTGCTGATGACTTCTAGTGGATCCTATTGATTACTGTTGATTCCGAATGATTTCTTCTGATTTCTATTGAATCTTAGCGATTCCTATGTATTCTTATTGCTCCAAGAAGAAGAAACAAGCATAGAGAGAAAGAGAAACAGAGAGAGAGAGAGAGAGAGAGCGAGAGACAGGGGTGGAGGATGAGGGGGCCTTTCCTTCGCGCGAAGCTTTTTGGGTTTTTGGAGGAGCCACAAGGACTATTGGTTTCCGGTTGGACCTGATTGGTGTCAATGACAATCACAGGCTTCCCTAATGTTGGGCCAGGAAGCCTGTAATATTACCAAAGAAAACAACAAAAACAAACACATCACATCAAACAACTTATGGGACTACCCACATGCAATAAACTCACAAGTTTTCGGGATCCGAGGCGGGGGGAGGAGGGAGGGAGGGCTGGACTCCTGAGGCCTCCCCCCCTCGAATTCTGATAACCATTTATTGTTCCAAAGTTTTTTGGTATGATCACAAATTTTATGGGTTGTTTGTTTTTGTTTGTTTGGCAATCTCACACATGCCCTCAATGCTGGGCCACGAAACCTATGAGACTACCAAACCTCCCAGTGGCGCAGTCCGCATGGCGGCGCCGCCCCATTTCGACACACCCCTCACACATTTTGTGGCCCCATAAGGGTGCTTTACTGGAGGCCCCAGTGGCAGCGCCCGCATGGCGGCCCCGTTCGATTTCGGCACACACACACACTTCACGCGCTTCCTGGCCCCATAAGGAGATCCAACGAAGGCGATACTGACAACGACGGTGTTCACAACTGCATATGGTTGGGTCCTTCGCCAAACAAATTTCACATTTTTTTGGTGGGGGGGCTTTCTTGGTAGTCTCACAGGTTTCATGGCCCGGCATTCTGAGCATCTGTGATTGTCCTTGAAAAACCAATCAAGTCCAACGAGAAGCCAATAATCCTTGTGACTCGATCGAACAAAACCAACAAGCAACAGCTTCGCGCGAAGGAAATGGCCCCCTCCTCCTCTACCCCTGTCTCTCGCTCTCTCTCTCTCTCTCGTTCACTCTCTCTCTCTCTCTCTTTCTCCATTTTCTCTCTGTTAAAAAGGCAATGAGAATACACAGGAATCGGTAAGACTCAATCGGAATCCATAGGAGTCAATTGGAATCAACAGGAATTAGTAGGAACCACTAGAAACTACCAGGAACCATTCAGTGATTCCTATTGATTCTTACCGATTCTGGTTTATCCTTATTACTTAAAGGGAGGAAGGGAGCGAGAAAGAAAGAGAGAGAGAGAGAGAGAGAGAGACAGAGAGCGAGAGAGAGAGGGACACACACACATACATACATACATACATACATACATACATACATACATACATACATACATACATATACACATGACTGCATTGGCGCTTCGCGCCATGCACCTTGGTCCTTGAAGTTTGGTGCGCAGGCGGAATAGCAGAAAGGTCAAACCGACAATTTAGCGATAACTCCTTGTTGCCTTTTTCCGGCATTGCCGCTACAATGATGTTATTCGTTATCCATCCTCCATGCTTGCTTCTTGTTGTTTTTCTTGGTTTCATTTTCGCCATACCCTGCGCGTTCTTCCCATCCTCCGCAGCTCTTTTTTGCGGAGGCTCCTCCTTGGAGAACCTCTGGGGGCCTCACAAAAGTTGTTTCAAATTTTCTTAAGGCCTTCTGGAGGCCTCCTAGGCTTATTCTGGGGGCCTCTGGGGGCTTCCTCGGGCCACCCTGCCTCCAACCGCGGTCTCCCTGAACGACCGGGTCACGATTTGGAATGCTTCGGAGGGTGTCTTGGGGACATCTTGGGCCGCCATGGGGCTCTCTCATGGCCATCTTGGACCCGTGTTGTGCCGTTTTGGGGCTCTCTTGGACTGCCTGGAAGCCCTTTCGGATGGTTGTGGGGCGATTTTGGAGCCTCCCAGGCGGCTTCGGACGCCCAGAAGACCGCCGTCTTGGAGCGTCGGGAAGCCGAAAAGAGGAGAACCCCCAAATTCACCAAAAACTAACAGAAAATCAATGATTTTTGCCTTTTGGGAGTGCTGTTGGAGGCCTCTTTGGGGCCGTCCTGGAGGCCTCTTGGGCCATCTGGAGGTCACGTCGGTCACTCTTGGAGCGCTCTTGCGCTGTCATGGGGGTCTCTGAGACGTCTCCGATGACCCCCCTGATCGCCCTAGGTGTGCTGGGAAGGCTTGGCAAAACGCCCTGCGAGGCCAGGGGGGCCGCTTCGAGGCCCGTAGGGAGGGTCCCAAAGCCCCAGATCCCGGGAGTCCGGTTTGTTTTTGGGGGGGGGATGGGTTTTCCCCCGCCTGGGCTTTTAAAAATATAGGAGGAGGATCTATATCTATATATATATATACACATACAGAGCGAGAAAGAGAGAGAGAGAGAGAGGCAGGGGTGGAGGAGGAGGGTGCCATTTCCTTGGCGCGAAACTTTGTGTTTTTTTGAACGAGTCACAAGGATTCTTGGTTCCCCGTTGGACTTGATTGGTTTCTCAATGCGTTCGAATAATATTCCTATTGGTGCTCATTGTGTCTCTTTGATTCCAAATGATTTTATTGATTCAGATCGATTCCGATTGCTGCGAATTCATTACAAGGGATCCCTATTGATTCCGATTGGTTCCTAGTGATTCCTATTGGTTACTATTTATTCCTATTGGTTCCTACTGATGCCTAAATATTCCTGGAAATTCCGACTGATTCGTATTGATCCCTAGTGATTCTTACTGCTTCATACTGATTCCTATTGATTCCCATCGACTCCAATCGATTCCTACTAATTCATTTTGGTTCTTATTGATTCCTATGGATTCCTGTTGATCCCGATGGATTCCGAGTGATTCCCAGTGATTCCTAATCATTCCTATTGATTTCTGTTGATTTCTAGTGACTCCTACTAATTCCCTCTGATTCCGATTGATTTCTACTTACTCTCATTGCTGCAGGAAAATACAGAAAGACAGAAAGAGAGAGAGAGAGAGAGAGAGCGAAAGACAGGAGTGGAGGAGGAGGTGACCATTTCCTTCGCGCGAAGTTTTCTGGTTTTTTGAGAGGGTCACAGGGACTATTGGCTTCTCGTTGTGCTTGATTGGTTTTTCAATGCTAGTCACAGGCTTCCTTCAGGTTGGGCCGCGAAACATGTGAGACGATCAAAAGACACAGAAGAACTTGTGAGACTACTAGAGGGACTAATACTCACAAATTTTCGGGATCCGAGGCGTGGGGTGGGGGGGGCGGGGAGGCCGGACTCCTGCTGGGCTTCCCCGCCTCGGATCCTGAAAACTTTTGATTTGTTTTGGTGCTCTCGCATTTTTTCGGGTAATCTCACAAATTCCGTGGCCCAACATTACGGACATCTATGACTACCGAGAAACAAAAATAATCCACATAGAAAACAAAACAACTTGTGAGACTACCCAAAGAACAACAATCAATGGTTTTCCAAATCCAGAGGCGGGGGAGCCCGGCAGGAGTCCGGCTCTGCCTCCCCCCGCCACCCGCCTCGGATCCCGAAAACCCTTTTGGTTTTTTGAGACGAAGGAGGACCACCATATTCCACGCAACATAACAATCGAAGGGCTCTGGGATGCCTTTCCCTGGCGATGGCACTGGATCGTGCGTCAACGAATCTGCTGTGGCACGGTGCTGTGATAATCGATCCCAACGAGAACTGCGCATCGCAAAGGTAGGAACGAATGGCAACGTAACTGTGACAACATGTTCAGCAACAACACGACCGTGGATGGAGCCCATATGCTCTGCTAGCAACATGACGTGAAGGTTGATCACCAACAGATAAAGCTACCCTGTCTCGAAAGGGACTTGGACCTTGATATATGAGAATTTCACCGCGAAGATGACCCGGTCTCGAGACGAATGTGGACGGCGAGGGGGAGAACGAGAAGGCTGCAGGAATCAGGAGGAAGGAAGGAGGGATATGATGATGATGATGATGATGATGATGATGATGATGATGATGATAATGATGATGATGTTGATGATGATGATGATGATGATGATGATGAGGACGAGGAAGAGATATGATGGAATCTGAGGGAGAAGAGAGAAAGGGAGGGGCATGGAGGAGGGGAAGGCGAGAGGAGGGGAGGAGCAGGAGCAGGAGCAAGAGCACGATGATATGATGCCAGGGAACAAGAGAGAATGACAACGACTGAGATGAGGCGAAGAAGGCACGGAGTGATGAAGAGAGCCACGTGGAGCAAGACAGCGACGATCAACAGGAGGAGAGGATGGGAGCGACGTCGAAGGACAGCCTCCGTGTGCGCACCTGGCCTCCGCCGCCCCCCCGCGCCCGCGGGCACCCGGGCGACTCCAGGGATGGCAAGACACGTCGGTGACTCAGGCTGGGTTCTCGCCTGCAGTGGCCCACACGAGGAGCCCCGCATCCAACAAGACATCTGGCATCCCCCGGGAGGGCAGCCTTCCAATCCCGCCAGCCTTCCGCCGGCGAAGCCGCCCTCGCCCTGCTTCCGCCGCCCCCTCCGCCGAGGAGTGGATGGTCTGCCTCTCGACTCCTCGAAGGCGAGGCCCTCTCTGGATCGTCCAACGTGCCCAGATCACCTGGAGCGCTTAGGGGGCAGGGGAGGTCCTCGCCTGCCTAATTATGCTGCCCCGCCCCTGCGCTGCTGCCCTCGAGGTGTGCCGGCGTCCTCTGCAGCACGGAACACTGCGCGGAACATGCCGTCGTGGTAGAAGCCGAGTGCACAGAACGCCCACGCCATGGAGCACAACCTTATGCTCCAATTGCAAGCGGGTTCCCCTGCCTTCCCACATCAACAGGCACAAACACACACCAACCACACACACCAACCACACACACCAACCACACACAAACACACAC
Organism: Prorocentrum cordatum; assembly: GCA_963575745.1. Lineage (NCBI taxonomy): Eukaryota > Dinophyceae > Prorocentrales > Prorocentraceae > Prorocentrum > Prorocentrum cordatum. The sequence continues at coordinate 160,828 of CAUYUJ010012381.1, read as the reverse complement.
ACACACCAACCACACACACACACCAACCACACACCAACCACACACACACCAACCACACACACACACCAACCACACACACCAACCACACACAAACACACACACACACCAACCACACACACCAACCACACACACCAAACACACACAAACACACACACACACCACACACAAACACACACACACAAACATACACATAAGCACACACACACCAACCACACTCACACCATCCACACACAAACACACACACACACACCCACCACACACAAACAGACACACACACAAACACACACACACCAACCACAAACACCAACCACACACACACCAACCACACACAAACACACACACACACACACCAACCACACACACCAACCACACACACACCAGCCACACACACACACACACCAACCACACACCAACCACACACACCAACCACACACATTCCAACCACACACACTCACCAACCATATACACACCAATCACACACACACGCACGCGCGCACGGCTGCTCTGTGACCCGTGGGAGTGCAAGGCCCCCGATCTCGGGTAGGGCGAGGACGAACTGAAAGTGTATGAGCAAAGGACGAGAACGCTGGACCCCACAGGGGCGCAGCAAGGTGGCGACGGTTGCGCGCCTGGCAGCGCCCGGGGAGGGCGCAGTCTGGCCTCGATCCTCGTGTGGCGCATCTCTGCTGGACCACCCCCGATGGGGCGCTGCACGGTGGCGACCGTTGCGCGCCTGACCGCACCTGGGGAGGGCGAGGTATTGCTGGGTCTGCGTGAGAGGAGGAGGAGGAGGAGGAGGAGGAGGAGGAGGAGGAGGAGGAGGAGGAGGAGGAGGAGGAGGAGGAGGAGGAGGAGGAGGAGGAGGAGGAGCAGGAGCAAGTTTTTTCCTCCACCCAGCAGAGGTCTGGCCACTGGGGCCAGCTTGAAACGGGCCCGAAACCTAGCGGGGAGAAGCTGGAACCTTGCCAGCTCTGTGCAGCTGCCCCAAGAGGGGCCAATGAGCAATAATCCTATCCTCATTCCCGTGCTTGGGGTGCTTGCTCTGCAGAAATCGGCGCAACTTGTGCTGTGCTGCCTCATTGCGCTTCCACCCGGGGATCCCAAAACTGGGACAAACTTTGCCGAGGCCCAGTGGTTTCGTGGAAGCGTACTGGCAGCACTTCTTGCAGAACAACAAGGTGTCACCCACCTCGGCCTCAGGCCGCGGGGTGAGCTCACACCACTCAAGATCGTGTGTGTGGGCGAATTCGGTCACACACTGAAAGCTGGGCGGCACATCGCTCTGCCTACAGTCCCGCTGGTCCAGGGAACTGTGCGGGGTCACCTTAGACCTCAAACATAACTTGCACTGCCAGCGGGAGGGTCCGACCTGGATAAAATCGTGGGCGGACCTTGGGGCACTGTGCCCGTCGGAGGTCCTTCCATTCAACTCGGGGCGCTGGCCCCGAGGCAAGGACACGGGCAGCAGCTACGGCGAATTTCGAGACCCGCGCAAGCTGGTCTTCGAGATGGGCCAGAGTGGGGCCGTGGATATCGTGCAGCTTGCAGGCCGACTTGGCAGCCTGGTCGGCCTGGTCATTTAACCAGGCCCTCCATTCAGCGGGAGACGCGGGGCTCTCAGGGACCTCCACATGGGCCTTCTGCTTGTGGAGCCCTTTAAAGGCGGCGTCTTGCCGTGGCAGCCCCCTCCAGAGGCCAGCGAAACGACTTCTGGGGGTGGCACCTGCCACAACTCCGGCGCGGGCAATTGAGAGGACCGCCGAGCAATCCCCAACGTAGTCACAGGAGCCATCACTAAATCTGGCCCCTCCCGCAAAAGCCTGGTGCTCCGCCTCCACGGCCGTCTGGGCCGAGGTGGGCGGGGGGGTCCCTAGGAGACGGTGGAGCTTGCCCGTGGCTGGGTTCCACTGCACAACCCCGAACCCCCCCCGACGAAGCGACTCGAGCAGCGAAGTCGAGGCCGACCCGTCACCAGCCACGGGCTCCCCTGAGACAAAACGGAACTGCGACAGACTGACCTCCTCATCCCCAACGAAGGCACGAGTGACTGACGAAGGAGGCGCGAGGTGGAGGGAGGGACCCTGCGGCAGCAGGTGGCACTCGAATGTGCAGTCGGCACAGGAACGGAGGGCGGCGACGGCCTCAGGCCAGGCGTCACCCTGCTCACTTCTGCCGCTCCCCAGCGCGCCGCAGTCCATGACGCGGTGCAGCGGGGTGTCCTCGACGCCGCATGCCGGGCGCAGCGGGCTGACCGCGTTGCCCCGTCGGGCGGCCAGCGTCCTGGTCATGAACGTGCCGCCGAACGCCGAGACGAGGATGTGGCGATGGAGGGGGTCGATGCGCTTGGCGCCCACGACAGTCCTCAACGCCTCCCACCAGATCGGCGTGTCCGTCAGGCCGAAGAGCGAGGCTGCAGCTGCGTCCGCACGCCGTTCAACTTCACGTAGCACGTCGGCCTGGAAGATCAGGCCAACCTCCTTGGGCCCTCGAGTGAGGACGGAGATCTCGCCATGCGTGGGCGAGAGGAAGGAGGTTGCATGCATGGCGGTCCAGCCCGCCCACTTCAGCATGCGCAACATGGCCCCAATGGGCCCTGCCTCAGCGCGACCCTCGTGGTAGTCGCCGAGGGCCACGTCGAAGGCAGCCTTCAGACAGGGGACTGGGATGACGCGCCCATTCGCCTGCCTGCGGTCTGTGGTGCGCCACCACTCCTCCGCGTACCTCACAATGCCAGCCGATGCGCGGTCGCCCGGCGGATCCAAGGCGGGAAGCAGCGCGCCCATGATGTCGCTGCTGACGTACGGGTGCCCGTGCACGCGCTTCGCGCGGGAGCGGAGGTCGCTGATCTCGAGGTCCGTGAAGCCCGTAACCTCGCCACCCCAGCGTGCAGACGGGAGCGCCGCAGTGTGCCAGACCCGCTTGCAGCCCGCCACAACGGCGGCCGCCTGCAGCGCCTTGCGCATCCGCGCTCGGCCCAGGCGTAGCCTCGCCCTCCTCACAGGGCCTGCGCTGTGGACGACGCCAAGGAGCTCGCGTCTGTGGCTGGCGGCGCCGCTGCAACGAGCACCGGGCGCTCCGCGCAGTTGGGCGCGGCGGCCCGCGCGAAAGTCCGAGCCGAGGTACCTCGTGGAGCCCGTCCCGCGCCGGCGGCACGCAGCCTTCGGCGGCAGGCCAAGGCTGCGGAGGGCGTCCTGCGCACAGCTGGAGATGCGGTCCGTGGAGCCGAGAACGGTGCCCTTGCCGCTGGCCAGCTCCATGTGCAGGTCCTGCTGCAGCGCGGCCTTAAGGTCCCTGGCGGCGTCGACGAGGAGCGCGATGGCCTCGCCCTCCGTGCCCGCCACGACCTCCTGCCCGATGTCGTCCACGTGGACGGAGAGCAGCACCTCGGGGTGGTGCTCCTGCTGGGCCTTCAAGTCCGCGATGAGGTATGTCGCCAAGGCGTACGTCGCAGCAAAGCACCCGGCCACAATGCCGTTGTCGGGCAGGATGCCCGCGGAGACCATCCCGCCCATGACCACGTACCTGGCCCACCTGAAAGCGCCGACCACCACCCGCAGGATCGCCGCGGGGAAGCCCACAGCACGCGCCGTTTGGATCAGCTTGGCGTGCGAGACCTTCTCGAAGGCCTTGGCCAGGTCCCACAGCAGCACGAGGAAGGCCTGGCCCGTGCCGACCGCGGCCTCGCCGCGCGCAGCAGCGCGCCACACGCAGTCCGTGACCTTCCTGCCCGCCCCTGTGTTGAGGATGCCCCCATCGTCCAGGTCGCGCTGCCATGCCCTCAACCTCGGCCTCTGGCACTTGCCCCAGACGCGGTAGAAGGCCTTGAACTGGCCGATGGGGCGGCGCCCACCACCCAAAGGCTTGGGGTACTGCGCCGACATCAGCTCTTGCTCGCACGTGGGCAGCACGCCCGACGCCGTCACCACATTCAGCAGGGAGGCAGTGGCGCCGAGGTCCTGGAACCAGCCGAGGTGTCGAAGGTGGGTCCCTGCTGGAATGCAGGTGCCCGGCTTGAAACGGCTGGCCGACTTGCCGACGTCGTCGGCTGTGACGTACAGGTGCTCGTAGCCTTGCCCCTCCTCCGTCACCAAGGCGTCGAGGGCCTGCTGGAGCTCGCCGAGCCGCCGGGCCGCCAGCGGAGGCTCGATCGAGCCCGCGCCAGTGCCGCTTCCAGTCACCATGATACTGCGCCAACAGCGCCACAGGGTCTGCCGCCCTGTCGTGCACGGCCTGCCGGGGTCGACGCTGCCTGGCTCCTTGGTCCAGCGGTGGAGCATCGGGGCGCCTTTGGCCAAGTCTGCCCGCAAAGCATCCCTCCAGGCCGCCCCGCTGCGGCGCGCGCCCATGAGGTACTCCCTGCAAAGGCGCTCGGCCGTCGCCGCCAGCACCTTGAGCACCCGGGCAAACTGCGCCAGGCCTCCGCCAGGGCCGCCCGGGGCGGCGCAGCTGAGGCGTACCTTAACGCATCCTCGGGGTACGCCTACGACCCGACCGCCGCCAACGCCGCCGGGGACGCCTCTGGGGCCGCTGGGCGCGCCGCGGGGGGGGCCGCGGGGCCCGCGCGCGGGTTGGCCGAGTCTGGCTGGGACTCGGCCATTTCCCGCGCGGGCGGCGAATCCCTCCCCCGGCGCGGGGGGCCCGCATGCAGGGCCGAAGCTGCCCGCAGCACCGCCGCCGCCTGCGCCCCGCCGCGGCCGCCGCCCCAGGCCGTTGGGCGCCGTGCCAGGGCACTCAGAGGCCGAATTCTGAGCGCCCCTGCATGCGCGCTCAGAATTCCCTGGGGCGGCTCTGGCGGCCGCGTCTGGGCCCCCGCCGCCGCCTGCGCACCGCCGCGGCCGCCGGGCGCCTGCGCTGCCTGCCCGCAGCACCGCCGCCGCGTGCGCCCCGCCGCGGCCGCCGGGCGCCCAGGCCGAACCCCGGGCCGCTGGGCGCCGTGGCCGGGCCGCCCCGCCGCTGCCGCTGGCTGGCCCGCGCGCTGAGCCTGCGCGCCCGCCGTGCTCCGCCAAGCCGTCCTGGCTAGCCGACTCCAGGTCGGCGAACGGGTCGAGCTCGCCATCGAGGGTGGTCCGAACAGGTCGCGCCACCAGCTGCGACGGGGCGCCGACGGCCGCGCGGGGCGACGCGGCGCGGGCCACGCCCAGGGGGCCCGCGGGGCCCGCGCGCGGGTTGGCCGAGTTTGGCTGGGACTCGGCAATTTCCCGCGCGGGCGGCGAGTCCCCCCCTGGCGCGGGGGACCCGCATGCAAGGCCGACGGGAGCGCCTCCGGGGCCGCTGGTTGCGCCGCCGAGGCCGCCGCCCACCGCCAAGCCGTCCTGGCTGGCCGACTCCAGGTCGGCGAACGGGTCGAGCCCGCCATCGGGGGTTGCCCGAACAGGTCGCGCCACCAGCTGCGACGGGGCACTGGCGGCCGCGCGGGGCGACGTGGCGCGGGCCGCGCCAGGGCCGCGCGCGGGCGCGGGCGGCCGGGGCCCAGGCGGGCGGCCACCTGCAGCCTCCGCGGCCCAAACTGCCAAGCTCGCCTCAATGGCGTCACGCAGGTGGCCGAGGAGCGCGCGCCAGTCGGCCCAGTCGGGCTGCTTGTCGTAGTGGAACGCAAAGTGTCCACGCTGCTGGAGGGCCTCGCGCAATCGCGCCAGCTCCTTCCTGCAGATGGCTAGCCGCCGAGGGCCTCCGCCATGCGAGGCAGCAGTCAGGCCTGCCAGTGTGTGCAGCCGACCGCTCAGCCAGCGCATGCCCGTGCTTGCCCTTGCCCTGGTGTTCTTGGGCGTGGCCAGCACCATGTCCAGGGGCTTGTCGACGAAGGACAGGCCGCCTCCCCAGTAAGCCAGATCCTGCGGCGCCGCGTCGACGACGCCAAAGTCGAGGCGAGCCGTGCGTAGCCACGCAGCGTGGGCACCGTCGACCACGGCCTGCCGCTGCTCCATCGGGAGAGGCTCACCTTGTACTCGCTCTAACGCACCGCGCACAAGCGTGCAGGTGGGCCCCCAGTCCGGCGGCTCGGCTCGAGGCCCGATCGGGCGTTCGGATGGCAGCCGCGGAGGCCTGCGCGCAACTCGCACCGTGGGCCAATCACCCACGCCCTTGGGCGGCAGCTCGACCAGGTCGTGGGTCGGGATAAGGTGCTCGGGCCTAACGATCGGTCGACCACAAGCGAGTCCCAGCAGCCCGCCAGTCACGAAGAAGTCCCTCACGTAGTGGGTCCCCTGGCTGCTGTGGCACGTGGGCTCCTCGGGAGCAATCACCTGGATCCCGTGCCCCCCGAAACCAGCGTAAGCGGCGGCCTCGTCCGGCCCGAAGTTCCAGTCACCACCGGCAAGCCAGGGCAGCTGGTGCCCTTGCGCGTGGTGAATCAATGTGCGCAGCGAGGTCTCATTGCCAGCGACCCCGACGCCAACCTTCATGTGCACCGAGTACAACGCGAGGGCACCCACAGTCGGGAGCCGCACGAAGGCCACCGAGATGCGTCCGTCCACGACGCTGGACTCCTGCGGGTCCCACCAGAACTCCCAATGCTTTTTTGCCAAAATCGCGACCCCGCCGCTGGGCAAAGTCTCCGCGATAATGGCGTCGTCACCCGCGAACTTCCAACCTCGCGACTTGGCCGAGGCAGCTGCCTCAAGTCGCTTCTCTCCACGAAGCTTGTGCTCCTGAACGAACAAAATTGAAAAGGCTGCACCATCCAGATCGTCCAGCAGCTGACTGCACGTACCCCATGACGTCGCATTAACTGTGGCGAAACTGAAAGCATCTGGCCGCCTCCCCCTGCTCTGCTGCTCACAGCAATGCAGAGGCGAACCAGCTGCTGATGACGAAGTCGGGCTGGTAGGCAGGCGAGCCGTCCCAGCAGAACTGCTGGCTCGCCCACCTCGTCGATTACCCCCGCCGCGAGCGCTTGACCATGTTGAGCGAGCCAAGCGCCTCTGCCAAGGCTCGCTTGGCATCTGGGGATTGGGCTGCTTTGGTAAGCAGATCGGCAGTGGTCTGGTCGAGGGACTCGGGCATGGGTTCGTCGCCGTCGGCGTCGCCGCGCCCGGGGGCAGCCCCGCCAGGAGCAGCAGGAGGACCGCCAGGAGGTACCGCTTTGGCCAGCACCTTGCCGAGGAGCCCCTCGAGGATGCCCGCCGCCCCCGCGCCCAGCTGCTGCCCCACTGTGCTGGCCGCAATGACCTCGGCGACCAGCTCCCTCTGCTTGGCCTCGTCGGGGAGGCCGGTTGCACCTGCAGGTGCAGGCGGAGACGGGGCAACCCTCTGCACCGCCTGCTGCACCTCACGCTCAGCTTCTGCGATGGCCACGGAGGTGGCGGTGATCTCCGCCAAGTGCGCGTCCCTGTCGGCCGTGACCTCCTCGAGGGCCTGACGCGCCGACGCCACCGCAGCCTCCTTGTCCTCCTTGACCTGCTCGAGCTTGGTGAGCTTGCCGCGCAGCCTCTGCAGGCGGCCGTTGATCGACGTGACCTGGGCCAGCGGCGCCTTGCTCTCCAGGCGCTGCGCGCGCAGTGCTGCGAGGGCTGCCTCAGTCTGTGCGACCAGCGGGCCCTCGTACTTCGTGCGCTTGAAGCCCGCCAGCGTGGCCTCGAGCGCTTCGATCTGGCCCAGCAAGTTGTCGTCCTCCGAAGGCTGCGAAGTCTCGGGGGCAGGCGGAGCCTTGTTCTGGCTGGCCCCCGTGCCCTTGAAGGCGGAGAGTTCCTGGCGCATCTCCTTCCGCAGCGCCTCCACAACCGAGGACAAGTCAAGGGCTCCTCCACCGCCCTGCCTGTGGCGATGCTGCTGGCCACCGTGGCCGGCCGCCGCCTTCTCGTCGGCCAAGCGGGCCTTGCGGGCGACATCCCCGGGCGCCTTGGCCCCGCAGGCGCAGACGATCCTGCTCGCCCAGTTGGCCGTGCGGTCGCACTGCTTGCAGGACCAAGCGGGGCTCTTGGGGCCGCGGAGCACCACGCGGCCGTCGGCCTTCGGGGGCGCCATGCCGAAGCGCGAGAGGCAGACCTGCACGCTGGTGCAGCGCTCCGCTCCTGGGGCGGACCAGGAGTCGCAAAAGCTGTCAGACTGAACAGTCTTGGCACTGCTGCGGAATAGCAGCTTCCAGTCAGGCGCGGAGGCGCAGAGCCCCCACGTGCAAACATCTTGAGCCAAAATGGCTACGGAGGGAGCAGGAGCAAGATGAGGAGGAGGAGCAGGAGGAGGAGGAGGAGGAGAAGGAGCGCACGTACCCTCATCGAGCAATCCTCCATATCAGGCGCCCGTTGCAATTCTGGCGCCTCGCAGAATCGTCAAATGAGATTCGAGGTCACAGGCAGAGCCAGGGGCGGCATCCTGTTCCGCCTTGAGTTTATGGTAGAAGTGGAAGGCAAGGACAGTCGAGCAATGAGCATCCGATCTCGAGAAGAGACGGTCATAGTGCTCCTCGCCTCCAAGCCCAATCCGAGCCATGGGGCAGGACGGGAGAAAAGCACGAGGGCGATGGCGAGCTAGAAGGTGGAGGGGCCGAGGACAGCAGAGGTAGTGAGGAAGAGAGTCCACGCACCCTTCGCAGCCAAGGCGACAACTCCTACGTGCGAGGACGGGCATTCTGGCGGTCGTGACCCATCCCCCAGCGAGACTTTTCAAATGAGCCCACGCCCACGAGGGTTGGGCACGTGAAAGAGTCGGCCTCAGGAGAGCCCACCTCGCTTCCATCTCCCGAGGGATGGGAAGCTCCAGGGATGGAAACCAGGCATGGAGGCGACGGAGGAAGAGGAGGTGAAGACGGTCAGGAAAGAGGGTCGAGGAGAGGGAGCGGGCAAGGATACGCTGGAACCGAGGGCGCCTTCCTTCCTCTAAGGCGGCGCGCCTTTCCTCCACCCCCCTCCGCTCCGCCTCTCGAAGGAGGAGGAGGAGGAGGAGGAGGAGGAGGTGCACCCACCCAGGGGCGCAGCAGGGCGGCGAGCGTCGCGCGCCTGGCAGCACCCTGGGCGGGCGAGGTCTCGCTGGGTCTGCGCGTGACACCACGCTGCGCCGAGGGGGGGGGCACCGCACTGTGGCGGCAAGTGCGCGCCTGGCGGCTGAGAGTGACAGGAGAGGGCGGGGAGGAGTGAGGAGGACCACGTGCTGCATTCAGAGTGATGAAGGCCCAACGCGCAGGTTCGGGAAATCGGGCCGAATTGGAATGACCGTCGGATCTGGCTGCATAGGCACGGATCGGCTGCGCCAGACTGCACAGCAGCACCATGCAAACATTCGGCCGCGTCGGATCGCCATAATAATTTAACATGATCGAGCTGGCCAACACCGATACCGACTCGGATCGATCAGATCGAACTGGACCCTGAAACAGGACGGTCGGGGAGGACCACACTAGGCGATGATCTGGGGCCGATCACGCAGATCTTTATCGGGGCCAATTCCCTTCTGGGGAGGGTGGGCAGAGATCCCTTGACCGAAACGACCAAAACACCCTTGAGTGAAAACTGCCTGGGGACCAGGCCACGCGGGCGCAAGCCTGCAAAAGTGCTGGCTGCATCACCCCATCGAGAAGCCAAGAGTGGCCCCCCCGGGCGGCCGGGCCGAGTCGCTAATCGACTTGGCAGGGCGGGGGTATCTATCAATCCCCGAATCTCCTGGGGTCCCAGACATTCGACAATGTGTTTTTCCCAATCCGCGGTCCAGAGCTCTCGACCTCTTCAGACCTCTTTCCCGAAGGTGTTTTTGCGTCCCCGATCAAACTTTCACTGTCCTGGGGCCAAGCGGGACTCCGGAAGCCGAGATTGAGGATAATCGGCGGCATTGACAAAACCGCATGACCAGAGATCTTCGGGGGTCCCAAACGGGGCGGTGAAAAACAGTGCGGTGACCTCGGAACTCCCAAAGACCTCACCGCACAATTTTGGGACCTTCGAGGCCCCAATCGCCTGAGAGACGTCCTTGGAGAACGACCCAAGTCCTAACACCAAAACCGTGCGGTTACCCCGAATCCCCACTGGCTCACCACACACTGTGGTCACCGCACCGTTGGGCCCCCCCCCGACCTGAAACACGAACAGGCTCCCCGACTTGTGGTGGGCCTGAAGAGCGGCCCGCAAGCCAGAGGCCCGCCTCCTGAACCCCAAATGGTCCGAACTTTACGCCTGCACGGTCCAGTGCTGCCTCCTCTTCCGGATCCTCCGCCTGCTGCTGCTGCTGCTGTCTGCTTCCTCGTCCTCCCCCTGCTGCTGCTCCTCCTCCTGCTGCTGCTCTTCCTCTTCCCGACTGCGCCCTCGTCCTCCTCCTGCGGAGTACGCATCCTCTTCCTCCACCTCTTCCTCCGCCTGGGGAGGAGGAGTGTCAGCCAGCCGCCCACATGGAGTCAGAATACACGGAGGCGGAGAATCGCACAGCATCGGCGATGCATCTGCGACGTCGGCATCGAAAACATCGGGCTCCGCGGCGCGCCGCATGGCCGACGCGCCAGCGATGCGGCGCGATCGCCCGATCCCGCTTTCCTGCTCCGCCTGGGAGGCCTGGCTTCCTTCCCCTGCGAACTAATAGCTGCCTCCTCCTCCTCCTCCGCCTCTTTCTCCTCCTTCCCCTCCTCCTCCTCCTCCTGGAGAGGAGGACGCGCAAAAAAGCGTCGATCTTCCTGGGCCGCGCGAGCTCTGCTCTCCGGCTCCCAGACAGGGGGACACAGACATGTTGACGCCCGAAGTGGGTACGCTCAAACATGGGTACGATGCCCAACAGCACATGCTGTCCAACACAGACAGCGGCCGCCGTTGGGCAGGCGGCCTTCTGTCTGAAAGGGACAACGTCCGCGGCGACGCCGACAACGAGTCCTGTTCAGTCCTGTTCAGTCTGGGAGGAGGGGGAGGAGGAGGAGGAGGAGGAGGAGGAGGAGGAGGAGGAGGAGGAGCAGGAGGAGTCTCTGTGCCCGTTCTTGCCGTGCCCAGTTCCATCGTCCCGAGAACAAGACATCCGCGCCCGTGGGCGCGGCTCGCCCGGCGCCGGGGGGCCCTTGGCCCGCGATCGAGGAGCCCCACCGCCGTGGGGCCCTCCACGGGGGCGATGGGCCGTCAACAGGCACTGCCCTGGGATGAAGAGCTGGCCCTTGAGGAGAGCGAGCCCCGGGGTCTGTGGGCCGCGATTTCTGGTAACCATCGCATCGGTCGTTGAAAGTAAACATTTCTGGAGTTCCAGATGCAACTCTACCTTAAGCGCCTTCCTCCTTCAATGGTCGAGTGGTTCTCCCTCTTCCCTCCTCTTCAAGAGGGCGGGCGGGCACCCATTCTACTTTCAACGCCTTCCTACTTCATGTTTCTACCTGCTAATTCCGACCGGTGGGTAAGGACCCCTGCGCTTCGGGCTTCGGGGCTTCTTCAAACAAGACGCGCTTCGCCACCAGACGGCTGCGGCCGCACATAGCTGAGTTTGAGTTGAGCAGGGACCGACCGTCCCGGCAGTCCTATAGGCCTACCACGACATGTTCTTAGAACCCAGCAATGTTCGAATAACAAAAGCACTGTTCTTAGACCACAAGCGCGATATGATAAAACACGACAGCCCCAGCCAGAAATGTTATCACAACATTTCGTGGGAACCATACAGAGTTCTTAGACCATTCTTTGGTGGGCCTATAGGCGAGCCGGGAAGCTTCGTCACTGCTTGAGTGAGGCGATGCTCCATATGGCCATGCACATGGAAGCGAAGGCTACGGCGAACAAATCGGGACGCCTCCTTCGCGAAAAGCGCTGCTTGAGATGTTCGGGTGCGACAAGGAGGGGTGCCAGGCAGAGGGGGGTTGCGCCTCATGGAACGCGGCAAATCTGCGGAGGAGTGAGGGCCAGGGGATGCGTTGCAGGAGAAAGGAAAAGAGGGGGCCATGACATCGGGGAGATGTCAAGGCCCCGGCCATAATCCCCGCCCGCCCCCCTCGTTCTCACCCCTTGGACGTTCCCGACCTTTCCCTTGTGGCCAGACACCCGTCGTGATCTTTTCATCGCGTGGACCCCCAGAAATCTGGATCCCTTCGCGGGAAACGGTTTTTCATCCCGAGCCGATTTTTGACGGTCCTGGGACCCGGCGAGGGCCCCCAAAAGCAAAAAGATGCGACATACCTCCCCTCGTGTTTGTTTTCACGACGCGAGCATGTCTGGATTTTCCTCGTGGCGAGCGCTGCAGAATTCCCTCCCCCTCCTCCAGGGGTGGCTTTCGGGGCCCAAATCAGTTTTTGATGGCTCAGGGCCCCGGAAACGGGCCATGGCGGCCGAAATCTAAGACAAAACGCCTTTAGAAGGAAATCGCGCAATCTTCGGAGATCTGGCGAACGGATGCTCGAAGCATGACTCGGGCGTTGCTTTATGGGGGGGCGATCACTGGGGGGGGGAGCGTGCACCTTCCGTGCCGCTTTTGGGATCCCAGTGGGCCCCTTTAGTCGGGCGCGCGCAAACATGGATTAGCGATCCATGGATTTGGCGCGCGGTCGCCAAATCCATGGATCGAGGGAAATGCTCTCCCCAAAATGCAGCCGGTATCGCCTCGTTCGGCGGCGGAAATCCGCGATTTCCCATGGAAACGGGACCCGTCGCTAATCCACGCCCCCTTGATCCATGTTTGCGATCGCCTGATTTAGGTCCCCTTCAGGGCACAACAGGGTGCACCTTGCTTCATCCCCCCGTGGTATCGTCCCCTCCCCCCCACTGCAACGCCCGAAGTGCCGGGGGTCCAGATCGCGCCGGGGGCGCGACTCGTCGGGCGCCAGGCCGCCCCCCTGCGCCCGCAGCGCCCTGCCCACGGCCCGGGCCAGCTCCGCGTCGCGCGCCGAGGCGACGGCGAGAGCCTGGCCCGGCCAGCGGGGCGGGAGGGCAGTCTGATGTCATTAGCCACAGGCCCCAAGCCAATGA